>JANHJO010004162.1:26397-38006 GCA_032468235.1 Pseudoxyrhopus heterurus
ATGTCAGCCTATCGCCCCCAACAATCTGGGTTCTCATTTTACCTACCTCGGGAAGGATGGAAGGCTGAGTCGACCTTGAGCCTGGTGGGAATGGAACTTGCTAAATTGCAGCAGCTGGCACTACTAATTACTAAGTACTGCGCTCTAGCTGCTGCACCACCCAGGCTCCTTAAACAAAACTCCACATTGGCAACAGGAAGGGCAGTAAACACTCAGCTCCATTTGGTTGTCCAGACTCCACCCCGCAAGGGATTATGGGGGTCGTTAAAAGAAGATGATAAGAATGGTTTCCTGCAAGATTATCCTTCAAGAGGGCAATCTTGGCTCTGTCTCTCCTTTGGACCAATTCTATACTGACCCCAAGGCCAAGGTACGGGAAGCCATTGCAAATGTGGCCTAACCAATTTTTTCCCCTCTCTCTCTCTCTCTCGCTTTGTGTAGCCCTGGCCAGTGGTGGAAGCCTGCCAATTACCAGCCTTGATGCCAGTGGTAACTTAATCTTGGGTACCACTGCAGGCACAACTGGAAGCCAGAGCATCGTGACCTCGCCGCTCTTCCTCAACCACGCGGGCCTGCCTTTGCTGAGTGCTGCCCCCGGAGGCGTGTCGCTGGTGTCAGCAGCTGCTGCCGTGGCTGCTTCTATGCCTAGCAAGTCCCCTACCCTGACTTCCTCCTCCTCCTCTTCCTCTTCCTCCTCCTCTTGTTCCTCATGCAGCTCCTCCAGTGACATGGCGCAGACAGTGGGGCAAGCTGGAACTGGATCCACCGAACCGGATGCCAAGACGGAGTGAGGGCTCAGGAGCATCCACGCTGCCTTTTCTGACATGGCGGGGGGGTAGCCAGGAGTGGACGTACAAACCGACACATGAAACCAAAAAAAAAACACCAGAAAACCCAAGCAAACCAAAACCACCAAAACCAAAACATAGAAAATGTCAGCAGCAGCCAAACGAAAAACAAACAAAAACAAAAAACCCAACAACCAAAAAATAAGCAAACAAGCAAAGCGAAAAGGGGGGAAAAAAGGAAGAAACCAAAAAAATAAGTTCCCCAAACCTTTGGCATTCATTTGTTTTTCCCCTCTGCAAAAGGTGACAGTCGATGGTCTGTTTGATTTTTTTAATGATTTCTCTCTCTTTTTTTTTCATCTGCTCGTTTCCTGGACAGTATCAGAAAGGAAACCAATAAATGGGGATATTTTTTTTGTAAAAAAAAAGAAAAAAAAGAAAAAAATACTTTTAAAAGAACCTTTAAAAATCCTTAAGGGGAATACAGATCTCACACCAAAAATCACCAGTTCTAGCTTCACCCAAAGCTTTTTACAAACTTTTCTATCTTCAGTGTCTGGTCGAATGTCTTTCAAAATGCTTTTATTTATTCTTATTTATTCTTTCTCTTTTCCTTGGATCCAGAAAGGGTTTGGGCAGGAAAAGAATGGATTGATTTCATTTCAGGATCTTCCTATAAATATTTTCTTTATTTTTTAAATGGTTAACAAATGTTTCTGCTTTTTTTTTTTTTTGCTCTCTCTCTCTCTTTTTTTTAAATGAAACAAATAAGAAGCTTTATACAAATAGGGGGATTCTTATAAGAAATGAAGGCTAGGATTTTCAAAGGCAATAATGAAAATCGGACACCGGGTTCCCACTCTGGAAACTGGTTTCTTGATTGATGTCCTGCAATGAGTTATTTTTTTTTTTAATTATTTCTGCTGCTTCTTGTTTGCAAAGAGGTGGTTTGATTAATCAGCCCTGGGATAGGCTCCACCGAAGGAATTTGTGATCACAAAATTCAGATTACTTGCCAGGCAAAATCTATGTTAGGTCTCTGGGGCTTGAAGCAAGAAGGAGGTGGGGAACCATTTTACAAAATTTCTTTGTAGAAGTCCCTCTTGAGATACGGATACATTGCAAGCATTTGGTGCATCAAAACCCAGATATTTGCAATGCCTGTTTCTGTCTCTCTCAAAAACTCCCCCACTCCTACAATAAGGACGAAGGAGTTACGTCTGGCTGGAATTACTTTATTACTATTAGCAGGGCTACTCAGAGGGTCTATAATGTAAATACTTTTTGCAGGACAAGAGGCATTATTGAAAGTCACAGTCTTCAAATTTTTAAGGATGGGCAGCACTAAATCTATGCTTTTTTCTATCGGCTTGAACCTTTTCTTTGCCAGCTTTAATTTTCTATTAAGCTTAGCTAAAAAAAAATGTTTTTAATTGGTTTTGCCTGGGGTTAGTATCAGGGGTTATTTTTCTGAAAACGGGATGTGTGGTTTTTTATTTTTATTGTTATTATTATTTTTATAGCTGTGTTCTGAAAAAAAAAAATACTCATATTCCAGTGCCTGACAAAAACCAAAACAAAAAAAAAATGGGAATTTCAGCATTCTTTACATTTTTCAGAAAAAAAAACCAAAAATTGATAGACATCACTACAGAAAACAACAAAACGAAGACCACTGGGGAATATAAATAAAAGCAAAGACAAAAGAGAGATAAAAAAAAAAGAATCTTCTCAGAAAGTGGGTATCACAGAGACTCGGAGGCGAGAGAAACTTTTAACCAAAAAGAACCAACCAAGTGAACAAAAGAAGCTAAAAGAAATAACCACAAGAAACTTTGAAACGAAGAAGAAAGGATGAAAATGTGTGGGAATAAAGGGGACGCCTTTACTTTCTCTGGTTAAGACAAAATGGCTCAACCATCTTTCTCTGTCCTGATAAAAAAAAAAATACCTCATGGAAAGTTGTGTTGAGAAGCCAAGATTTTATAAATGGCAAAGAGACAAATAAATAAGTAAACCAAATCAACTGAAGTGGGGAGGGCAAGATCAGGAAAATCTTGTAACTTTCTCCCGGAAGTCTGGAAAGCTTTAAAAATGGCTTCTCAAAACACTGATTTTGTTTTGTTTTGTTTTTAAACTTTTTTTTTATATATTTCTTTTCTTTGGTTTTCTTTGTTTTCGTTTTAACTGGATGGTTTGGGTTTGTTTGTTTTTTTAATACGTTGGGTGGGTTAATTGATGTTTTGGGGCCTCTTTGAATGTTTGTCTTTTATTTTCAACTCCTGCGAACCAAAGTTTTGCTGTTGCAGAGAAGGAAGTTAGCCATGGCATACTGCGATCTGGTAGAAAACAAAAACCAAACAAAAGGACAGAGTTAAAAAAAAAAAAAGATAAACAAGCAAACAAACAAAAAAGTACTTTGAACCTTTCTTAAAGGACAGAAACAAAAAACCCTCAACCTCATTTTATCTCCTGCTTTTGCTGTGCTCTAAACGTTCAGGTGGGTTTGAGATAACAAGAGAGAGAAAAAAATACTGTGAAACTTTGCAAAACAGAAACAAATCAACAAAAAAAACCCAGGAAACACCTAGTTTAAAAGACTGACTTGAAAAAAAAAAGAAAAGTTTTCATCCCATTCTGTGCGTGAGTGAGAGAGAACCGCCAAGTATTTATTCAGCTCTTTTAAGATTTCAGTTATGGTATAGTGGTGGACATCTGGGGAGGGGAAAAACATTGGAGAGAAATATTTCTCTCGTTTTCTCTTTCTCTCTCTCTCTCTCTCTCTCTCATGTGCTACTGAACGTGTTTCTAGGTGGAATGTAACTGTTTTAGTGATCTTTGTTATTTTTCTTTCATTTTTACTTTTTTGGGGGGGTATCTATTTTTTTTTAATAGAGAAAATTCTATGTTCCGCTTTATCGCTTCTTACTGTATTAAGAAAAAAAAGACAAAAAAACAAACGATAAAGGTTTGCAACAAAAAAAAGATAAAAAGGGAAAAAAATGAAACAAAAAACAAACAAAAAAAAATACCAAAAACCAAAATGTGTTTTTTTTTTAAAAAAAGAATTGATTCTAGACCAAAAATGACCCTATCTCCATGCATGGAGCTGAGTGGTGGTTGAATAGGCGTGGAAGGAAACCGTCAAGATTTTATAGGGCAAGTAAGGATGTTGGGAAGTAGGTTAGATTGCTGTCAACCTGGAGATGAGGAGGAGGAGGAGGAGGAGGAGCAGCTTTTTCAGAAAGATGAAAAAGGTTTGAAAAAGGGGGTGGCTGGTAATGGCCCCCTCTTTTGCCTTCAAAAACCAGCCAAATTGTTTGACCAGAGTGGGACAGAAGAAAATATACACAAGCAGGTTGTGGATAGGATGCCTCTTTTTTAAGGTGGTCTGGCTTTAGCTTTAGGAAAGAAGATACGGGAGAGACATCTAAACCACGGAGACATCACTGTCTCCCCTTCCCTCCCAAATGGGTGATTATATAAGGCGTGAGACATAAAACCAATTTTCCTATAGGGATGGTTGAGGTTGATGGATCCGGAGCAAGACGGCCTGATCTTTAGTTTTAAATTGATGGATGATTTTATTGATAGGTCAAAGTCCATAACCAACTATACCTCTCTAGTCCACATACTTCAACTGGCTGGTTTTTTTTTCTTTTTTTAAAGATGCTTGGAAAATAGCTGCATCTCTTTGTTCTGCTGAGCTCCCCACTCCTAGGAGTTTTAGAACGAGGAAGGAAATAAAGTAAAACCAAAGCTGTCAAACCAAATATTTGCTCACATGCCTCCGTGCCAGTGCCTGCCCCAGGGTTGGGGGGAGGGCACGAGGGAGGGAGACAGGCTAGCCACCCCCTCCCTCTCCTTACAGTGCCAAGACATCCACCACAAGGCTCTTTGGAGATAGCCCGCCATATACCTCATATACTTTAATGATAAACCAAATAGAAAAGCTTTATTAAGGGTGTGTGCCGTACAGGTCTGTTTGGGGCGGTGGGGGATCAGGTGCAGCATTCCTCTCACCCCAGGGAGGGAAATCAGTAGGACAGCCCAGGTCCAGTGAAATCTGATCTATTCAGTTAAGCTTCTATCTTACCAACCTGGAAAAGGACGACGTGGTTAAGATGGAACCATGAGAAGGACTGAAGACTGCGTCCACAAAGACGTGAGAAAGGAAAAAAAAGAAAAGACACACTAGGGGCTGGACATTGCTCCGTGGGCCTCGCTTCCCCGATGTAACGGGCACTTTGTACATCAGGGTGAAATTGGAGGATAGCTGGGATTCAGCCGTGACGCAAGAGCGTTTTTGTTATCCAAGAAAGTTGAAGCTGGGCTTTCTGTTTCTCGTTGGACACGAATCTCCTTTAGAAACCTTGACTGGGACCATGTTCAGGTCTAATGGAAGGTCCACTGCCTTCCATGAACTGGCGTCTCCAGGTTGCTCTCTATCAACTCTGACCGGTGTTGAGGTTAATGTGAAAAAGGGAATCTCGTTTAGACGCCCAGGAGGGCCGGTGAGTTTGATAGCCCTAGAGGAGTGGATCAAATGGGCTGGCCTTTTGCATGAAGGATGCTGCACTAGAACCCAGTTTCTTGCCGACACCGCCCCAACATGACTGGCCTGTTGCTGTAGCCGACCTGGGAGCAGTGGGAAAATCGTGTGATAACTTTGCCAAAGGTAGTTAGTTCCTAGTATTCATTTTTTTTTTAAATTTTTAATCTTCCGGGGTCTGATCCTGTCTTGTTAATTTATTTGTAACTGTGGGGCTTAGAAGTGACTTGAAGAAAAAAAAAATGATGATGATGATGATGATGATAATGTAACAAATATTCTGAGTGCTTTTTTTTAATTTGTTCTTTCATTTGGTTCTGTCGTGGTTTTGTGTTTTTTTTTCCCTGTCTTTTTTTAAAATTAAAAACAAAAACAAAATAAAAATCTTGCAACCAAAGACGAGTTGGAGAGAAGTTGAGAATCTGTTACGGGGACTCATTCGTGGCACAGCGCTTGCAGACTGCAGGAGGAAAGGAAAAAAATGGTGGATCAGCAACCTGGCACCTGAAAACGGTGTTCTGCCTGTGGATACGTCTTCGCCCCCCAGTTAGGCTCCAAAGGTATTACTGGAAGACAACGTGATCTACAGCCGATTGCTTTGCTTGCCTTCTAATATAAGGGTACAGGTAGTCCTTGACTTATAACCATAATTGAGATCGTTGCTAAGCAAGGTGATTGTTAAATAACTTGTGCCCGATTTCACGAGCTTTTTTCTTTTTTAGCTATGGTCATTAAGCTAAATCATTCAAAGCACACAGTTGTTAAATGAATCTGGGTGCCCCCGTTCACTTTGCTTTTCGGAAGCGGGTGGTGAAGTTCACAGATGCCAATCACATGACCCCCCCCGGAGGCTGCCACTGTCATAAATCCATGCCGGTTGGCCAGGGCCTGGATTTTGATCCTGTGACCACAGGGATGCTGTAACGATTGTACGTACGAGGACTGGGCGTCTCTCTTCTTCAGTGCTGTCATAACTGAACAGTCGCTAAACGAATGGTTGTAAGTCGAGGACGACCTGCATATATTGTGATTTACCACTTCCGCTCCTGTGGCGGATCTTTTTAGGAGAACAATAGTGCTTATATAGCATCTCCGCATTCCAAATGGGGTCCCTCGTCCAAAACTGTTCTGGACCCCTATTCTAAAAGATCAAAAGTATGTGGGGGGGGGGGGAGGGAAAGGCTGCCAATCTTACTTCCCGTCATTTGACTTCTGACGTTCTCCGTTGCTATGCTGCTCGACCCGATGCATTTTTAAGCCATTTGGCAGCTTCACCCCTCACCCTTTGCGTGACCTGTCTTTCCTTTTTGGCTGCGAAACCAACGGAGGAGAGGAAGTGGAGCCGAAGGGTGGAGGCTGACTTGGCACTCCTGTATTGGGTACCTGGAGAGAGGGGGCTCTTTGGCTATTCTGAGTTCCTACGACAGCTGTAGTGGGACGAGGGTGGACCTTAGCAGAGGGGGGCCCTCAGCATTTAGGATATAACAACGGTGATTTTGTAGAAGTGCCCAGAAAGAGAATTTAAAATTTTAGAAGGACAGCTGTTGGCAACAAAAGAAAACAGAGATAGAAATAAAGCTGTGATCTACGCTCTTGGTTATTGTTCCAGATACTTCAGACTGGATCTGAAGCTTTGAAAATGTGGCCTTTTATACTTGAAAAACAGACCTAGTTATTTCTCTAAATCTCTACCAAATTCTATACCCAGGTCAAATTTCCATTTTGGCATATGATGCCCTGTTGGCGTATGACAAATTCAAAAGTTTTTTTTTTTAACAAGCATACAAACACTGTACCATTTTAACTGTTCTGCGGGGCTCTCTAAACGGGTTTTGTGGTTCACCATCTCACCCAGTTCTAAATCATTTGTCATAAGTTACATATCCTGGTTTCTGGAAACCCAAATTGTGGTTGCTGGGTTTTATATGTATATTGCAGTTCCCATTAGCCATACAATTTGTTTAAAGAACTGGGAGTATTAAACAATCCAGTTTGGTGTAGTGGTTAAAGGCATCAGGCTAGAAACCAGGAGACTGTGAGTTCTAGTCCTGTCCTGGGCAAATAACAGCTGGGTGACCTTCAGCCAGTAACCCTCTCTCAGCCCTAGGAAGGAGGCAATGGCTAACCAGTTCCAAAAAATCTCGTCTGGAAAACCAGCCGGGAGTCAAAGCTGACTCAAAGGCACTATATATATGTGAGGTAAAATCATGTGCATTGTGCACTGCTTGTGCCCTTATATTAACAGCTTTTTAAAATGTCCCTTGTGCAAGTGTACAGAGCATAGACATTTTTCTCCATTTCTTGTTATAGGAAAGATTGTGCTGAACAATCATCTTTTCAATCCCACATCTAGCTGCAGTTTCAGTGGTTTCCAGGGCTCCATCTGACCTTTGAGGGCATAACAAAGGCTTTCATATTATTCCTGACCTACCATCTTTTTGGTTACTCGCCTTTTAAAGAAAAACCCAGGGAGTGACTCTGCTACATCTTTACATGGCAGTATTTTATAAGCTTTCTGCATTTTTTTAAAAAAATGTCTTATCTTTACAGTAAGCTCCAATTGTAGCATTGGCATTTGTAGTAGGAATTAAAGTCCTACCAAGGATTAGTCTGTGTTTCATTTTAAAAGTTTTTTCCTTAAGATAGCTACCCTTTTTCTTGTTTTATTGCTTAGGTAGAGATTAGCAATTCATTGTTTATCAATTAGTCAATTTCTCTTTCCTGCTGAGGGTTGGGGATTAATAACTGGCTTCCTTTAACTCCCCCTCCCCTTTATTGTGAAAAGGCAGTTTTTCATTATAAAATACAGAGGAAAAAATAAAAGAAACAAGTAATTAAAGCTGCCATCTCCCCCTTTGTGGAGAACAGAAGCACTCTAATTAAGTGGTAAATCACCACTAATCCCTCAACAAACTGAACAGAAGAGCAATGAAACAGGAACAACCTGCAAGGGGAAACTTAATTGCAGGGAACCTTTGCTGAACTGTGCTTGCAGATGAGTAAACATTAAAAAGGGGGTCTGGTCTCTGTGGAGCAGCATTAGGAGGTAACATGATAACGATTTTAAATCCTGTACGTCTAGAGGTCCCCAACTCCTGGCCCATGGACCGGCAGAAACTGGGCTGTGCGAACAAGCGAAGCCCCATCCACGGGATGTAGGTAGCACACGAAACCAGGCCCCCTCCAGTCCTGGGAAAAACCTCTCCATGAAACTGGTCCTTGGTACCCATGAGGTTGGGGTGTGGGGGGCGCTGCTGTACGTAGTCATTTTTAATCCAACCTGCAACTGGTTGCAAAAGCAACCCAGGTCAGACGTTTTCCCCCAAGTGTGTCCGCACACAAGGCCTTCAGCATGCAACTGCCTGGCTTCAAAAACAAAATTTACAGAGTTTGCTAACATGGTTTCCTATCATTTCTGCCAATTCAACTTTCTTTGATTTCAATTAATACTTGGCAGTGTCTGGATGTTCCAATTACCAGACAAAACTACTGAACCCTACCAGATGGACAGTGGTCAGGTGCCACACTTTCGTGCTGGACACACCTCTTGACATTGCTTTAGTGGTTGCAATCTGGTTGGGGGGTAGTTTCAAACGAACACTCCTAGTAGCTCATGGAGAACCTATTACTATTTTGTCTCTGGAGGCAGATCGGATGTAAACTAGGGGTCCCCAACCCCTGGTCCGCACCCCGATGTTGGGTCATGGTCCCTTGGAAATTGGGCCACACAAGCGGTGGGAGAGCACGTGAGCGCACAAAGCTGCATTTGCGCAAGTGGCACCTGTGTGTGCAAAACTATCCCCTCTCTCTCCCCACTCCCCTTGCTGCCACTGCCGGTCCGAAGAGCCAAAAAGGTTGGGGACTGCTGATTAAGTGCAGGCAATCACTCCCTGTTTCATCTTTTGCCCCACCATCAAATACGACCTAGATGTATTTAGCACATTTAAGATACTTGAGATGAGAACACGGAGACACGCATTTTGGATCAGTATGCAAAGTGGCACAGATGATCAAGTGCAACGCTCATAAAAGCACTTGAAGAGAAAAATGGATTTTGGAGGGAAAGGAGTCAACGCCATCATACCCGGTGCATGTAATTTGCAAGTTATTCATAAATCCTCCACACCCGATGTGCTTTTTTTTGTAGACAGTTCTCACCAATAGAGGATTAACGGGTTGGGTTGTGTATGAGGACCGCGATAGACAAGCCTCCTTCTCTGTTCAGCCAACAAATTCTAAACCTGCTGTAACATAGCAGCTGCATATCTTGCTGTTACTGTTTTTTTACAGTCTGGCTTGAGAATGAGGTGGGAAATACGGTGTGTGGTAAACAAATTCTCCAGTGAAACAATCCAGGAATGCACGGGAAATTTCATTTCACCGGCTTGTGAAGCATATAATGAGAGCATAGAAATAAGGTTGCTATGTCTGAAATTGATGTTTCCTGTGGTTTCTGAAGTGCTATGGTGGCTTGCTAATGGAGATTTGTAACTGGAATGTGTGTATTTAGCAGCAGAGTCACAGTAGTGTGATGGTGTGGTAGACCACAGTGTCAGGAGGACAAGTTGCAGCACGCATCACGTATACCAGGAGCGAGTGAGACAGTTAACAAACTGATAAGACAATGCGTCTGTAGATCCAATTTCTGTTCTACATTACTATTTTAACGCTACGTAATATTTGCAATGACAAATATCAGTCTCCACCTAAAATCACAAGATGCTCGCATCGTTAATATTTTTTTACAAAAGTGATATTTTATTTTAAATATCAACAACAAAGGATTGACTATTCCTACTCAAGGAAGAACAAAAATATAGATGGATGGATTGGATCAAAAGAAAGAAGATGTTAATAGCTAAAGTGCAAAGGTCCAATAAGACTCGGTGGAAGATTTCTTGCCGACTCAATCAGAAGTAGCCCCAAGATTGGGATCAAAAAATTCAGAATGGTAGCCATGACGGTGCACCCAAATCCCAAAACTATCAAGAGGTAGGGGAATGAATCTACCGTAGCATCTAGCTGCCCAGAGTAGTTTTGAAACAAGATGGATGGCAAATAAATTTAAGAAATATATTAATATATCCTAGCTGATCGGCAAGAAAAAACTGCTAAGTATCTCTTTCTCTGCCTTAGAAGATCTGCAATTAGTAGGACAACCTCATGGTGCTTCTTCACCAGGTCAGCTCTTCGGATCTCCCTTTCCAATCTTTCCTTCTCTAAACAGTCCCTTTGCTCACTTTTCTTCTATCTTCCTCTTCTTTTGAGAGAGACAGAGCTTTCTCCCTCCATCTTCTCTTTTCCCCATCATTTTTCTTTCTTCTTTTGGTTGCTTCAACATCTCTCTCATGATGCCTATCAAGAAGACCTCAGATGGGTGATTGGGCAACCAAGCTGGGGGGGAAAATATTGCAGGGGAATCTCTTCCTTTCCTTCTCCCTCTTCCTCCAAATTCACAGGTGCACAGCTTCACAAAGATCCTCTTAACAGAATTGATCTTCCTTCCTTTTCCTCCAAGTTCAGATCTGCGGCTGGAGAACATAAGGGAGAAACATCTGCCCAATGGTCTTCTTTATGGAATTGATCTTCTTTCCTCCAGTTCAGTGTTTCTCAAGCTTTGGCAACTTCCAGAATTCCCCAGCCAGCACAGTAACAGATGTAGCGATTCATTAGTTCATAATTCAAGCTCTGTTTAACTTGTACATATTTTAATCTTGTATTTTATATTTTATGACATATAGTATGCCCTATTTTAATTAATTCATAATAAAACATTATTATTTGATGCATGGCTTTCCCGCGAGGTCTGAGGAGAATTTCTGAGGCGAGGTAGATTTCCAAAATGAATGAAAATATATTTCATTTGTTTGTATGTATGTATGCATGTATGCCTTCACACTCGGCTAACTCTTTGGTTCGGCCCAACTGCCACTCCCGTTCCCCCTTTTTACGCCTCCCCCTCCCCGCCGGCTCACGGTGGTACAGCCCAGCCGGCCGGGTCCCTCGCTTTTCCTTTTCGCCCCGCCCCCTTTCTGAAGAGGGAAAGGGAGCCGCCTGTCTCGAGCCCCGTCGCGACGTCACTGTGACGTCGCCCTATGCGAATCCCGACGGCTTTCGGGCAAGGGCTCGCGCGCCGCTCACCAAGGGGCCCTCTCATTGGCCGGCGGTTGAGTAAGCCGCCTCTGGATTCGCTGCACCCTGTAATCCAATAGAGGGACGGTTTGCTCGACCAGGAGGGTGAGAGAGAAGGTTGGGCTGTGGGGGACAGA
>JANHJO010004163.1:20908-39570 GCA_032468235.1 Pseudoxyrhopus heterurus
GGGTCTCTCTTATCCTCACAGTGGATGAAATATTGGGGGGGGGGCGGTGTCCGAAGACATCAGGTGAGCTCATTGGTCAAGTGAGGAGTTCAGTTTTAGAATACAATGGTGTAACCTCAGGGACTAAATAATGATTAGGGCAGCGAAACCATTCAGAAGGCTGCTTCACTCCCTGGATCACCATGAAGGGAGGGTTCTTCCTAAGCTGCCCTTCAAAGCATCAAGGCGTCACCCAGCAAGGTCATGGTTGAGGGCCTTCTAAAACCTGCACATGTTCTTCAAAAGTCCAAGAGCTCCCACAGAGAGCCATGAACGTTCCAGGAGGCCCTTGATGGGGACATGGCTATCTTTGGCCTCCAAGGAATATCCTTCTAGGTGATTTAGAAATCACTTGAATATACAGATAGTTCTGATATGTGCTTGTGGGAAGATAGTCAGGCAAATTTGGGAAATCAGAAGAATGTTGGCAACCAAGTAGTCTTTCTTCTAATGCTGAAAACGGCAGTTAATCATAGTTTTCTGTAATATGTGAGCCTAGGACTGTAGCTACTAGTTTTTAGATACCCCACATTTGGAAGTTAGCTTTATATCTGTACAGTCAAGGTGGATATCATTTCACTTAGTGTGTTAAATTAGTCTTGTTGCTTAGATTTGGAAATAATTTGATGGTTCCTTTCCCATACTGATATTCAGTCAGTGGATTGGCACCCACAACAGATTTTCTTGTTGACAAGATTTAAGCCACATCAAGAAGGCTGTCAGCATTTTTCAAGAGGAGACCAAAAAAGGGAAAATACGGAAGAGGAGACAAAGATTGATTCTGGATAAAAATTGGTTAAAAACTCACTCTCTGATCAAACCACTAGTTCCAGTCTGTGATTTCTCCCTCCTCCCCCTCCTTCTATTCTACAGGAAGAAATTGCAAAATATGATAAGATCTGTGAAGAAGCTTACACCAGGTCCAAAGATAATAAAATTCTCCATATTAAACACTGGCTGGATTCTCCTTGGCCAGGTATCAAGATTGTTGGCAATTGTGTTGAGATGCTCAGCTTTTCAGTATTCCCCATCCCATACCCTTAAGCATGGCTGATGGTGCACGTAATGTTGCCACACTTAAAAATAATGCATTTTGATTGGTTACATATTGTTATTGGGGTGATCAAGGGTATTGGCATGTGGAACATGTAAAAAGGGGGCGGAATCCCAATGGCACATGGCTGCCTACTTGACTGCTTTGATACACACGCACACACACACACACACATACTTCCCAGCATCCTTTGTGGTGGTGACAGCTTTCTTATTATTTTCCTCTAATCATTCTACGTCTGTCCCTTTGTGGGTCTTTTCAAATATTAAATTTATAAAACAGAAGCTGTTGCCAGCATGTTTGAGAGGCAAAGAGGAAGTGGTACCTTCAGCAAATCTCCCTGCCCACAAAAGAGATTAAAAATATTTCACTTTCCATCTTCTATCTGAATCCCGTCTTTCTGTGAAGGTCTCTGAAACCATCAAGCCAGAAAGTCTTTTAAGCCTAAAAGTGGTTTTTCATCTCCATAGAAATGATCAAAAGTTGGATGGTCAATATGTCTGAATAAATACATAATATCTCAGAATATATAATATTAATAGGTGGGAACCCGTGTGGTGTAAGAGGTTGAGCCCTTTCCCAGGGTATGACTTCAACCTCAGAAGTTGGCAATAGTTTTGCAATACATTTGATTAAAGAAAAGAATACAATTAACTTAGTTTCTTCTTGGAAACCATTTTTGGACTTTGTGTTGGAGGTGGAAAAAAATGAAACTTTGATTTTGGGTTCTGCTGCTTAGATAGAAATGGCTAGTATGTATTATTATGTAAAAGTAAAAAGTTAAGGTTGTATATTATTACCTTATTGTCAGGCCTGTCCCAGCTTGGGCATCTAGGAAAGAAAGTCCCTCGACTCCATTTGTAGTAAAAGGTATACGTTTACTACTAAAAGCCAAGTGGTTACAGCATAAGGAAAGCCAGATCTGAGGATTCCCGCATAAACCCAGTAACTTTCTCTTCTCCCAGGCCCTCCCCCACCACACCCAACTTGGTCATCTTTGTCAATGTCCAATAAGGTTCAGACCAGTTGTTTTGGTAACAGTTCTAAAGTTTGGTGCTTCTTTAGTGAGCACTCTCTCCCCGCTCCCATGCCTGGGTCCTTGGATGGTTCAGCTGTTGTCTCCCTCCGGCCTTCTGATCCCTGTCGTCATCCCCCCTCCCTATATCCTCCCCCCTCCCCATACTTTATGGCAGGCCGCCCTCAAAGCAAAGCAGGGCTGCCGTGGTGGGATGGCAGTTGGGATTCAATGCTTTTCTTTTTCTTTTGACTCTTTCTTTCCCTATTTTCCCCATTATTTTCGTTTCTCTTTCTCTTTCTGCATTTTGTTAAACTAATACAAATTTGAACCCCAGTGTTGGAAGTTGGCAGGTGGACCTCTGGAGCCCAATGCTGGATTTACAGAGGAGTAGAGCAGTCTGAAAGTAGCAGTTGCTGCGGCCCCATGACCTGATAGTGAAATACCAAGACAGCCCTAAGATAATAACCTCCAGTCTTTTACAGAGTATTCCCATTGGGTGAAATCTGAAGTGGTGGGAAGAGGAGAGGATGGAGAAAGTGCTGCTATCAGGAAGGTTTCAGGTATCGGGAAATGCCCCTCATGTCCATGTTTCCACCACTTCAGGCTTCACCCAACGGGGAACAGCAATACGCTCCCTTCCAGCTCTATTCTGATTAAGGATTAAGTTGGATCAGTGTTACATTACTTTCTATTTTGGCCTGAAAGCAGAGATATAAATGGACACTTGAGAATTTAACATACTTATAGCCTGCAATCATTGAGAACAATGAAGTTGCCTTCAGAAGTGGTGGGTGCTCCATCACTGGAGGCTTTTAAGGAGGGATTGGACAACCATTGTCTGAAGTGCTATAGGGTCTTTGGCTTGAGCAGGGGGTTGGACTAGAAGACCTCCAAGGTCCCTTACAACTCTGTTCTTTTGTTATTTGTACATGGCACCTTTTGCTGCTGATTCCTGAATTGACAGAGAGAGAGAGGGAGAGGGAGGGAGGGAGAGTCAACGGTTTTACATACTATTCCAGATGTCTCTATTTTCCAGGGTTTTTTAACTTGGATGGCGAACCGAAGAGTATGACCTGCCCCCCCACAGGCATCCCCGAGGAGCTCCTGACCCATATTGGCCAAGTTGCCAGCTCTGTGCCCCTTGAAGGCTTCAAAATACACGGAGGTGAGAAACAGCTTCCTTCCTTCTGGGTTGGGACCGTCAGCTCCCCTTCTTTTCCAGACAGCCAGGGCTTGGATCCCACGAAGATGCCGTCAATGACGGTTTTCCAAAGAGGAAGCATTTACCCCCACTTCACACCCCTGGAGCTTTACCGTGTGGGCATCATCGCTATTTGAACCTGAATATCAGATTTGAATGTCAGGTTCATTGACTGTGCTTTTCTAAGAAACTGAACTGAAGCCATCAGGAAGAAGCCGTTAGCTTTAATGACCTCCTAGGCAAATACCTGGTTGGAATTAGTGCTAGCCCAATGGTAATCGAAGTGATAAGGTACTAAAGTAAATACGTTAAGAGCAGATGTTCTTATTGATTGCAGACACAAGTCTTGTGCCTTTTACAATGGAGCTCATTGTAGCTGTGCATTCCTCCAAGCAAACATGCAAAGTTAAAAGAAAAAAATGTTTTTGCATGATGGACGATTAAAAAAACGTAGAAAGAAGAAATAAGCTGGAAAGGCAGGGTTGTGAAGGAAATCAAAAGTTGTGTCTACTCCAATCTTTCTGTATCCCTGCATTTAAAAGGCCTCTGCTTTAACAGGTTCTCTGCCCAGCGTCTCTAAGGAGTCAACTTTCTCATGAACGAACTGAACATATTTTCACATCTTTATATCTCTAGTCATGCTGTGTAGGTCTAATAACAAATTATTCAATCAGCTGGCTATATTTTATTTTTTTCTTTCCTTTGAGATTGATCAACAGGAGGTTTGGGCAATTAAAATTCCCGAGAAGCCTTTATTGCAATGCTTTCAATTATAATTCTCTAAAGTTTTGTGTCCAAGTGGCATGCAATTAACAAAAATGTTCCTACGAAGTTACAATATCATTAGTTGTTAGGAAGCATTTGAAGGAAGCCATGCATATGAAGTATGGGTAATAGCAGTTCTGCAGTTGCTAGAAAGTTTGATACAGGAATATTTGGTTAAATCCAGGTAGACATTTCTGGACCATTGAAAAGTAATAATGCATCTATGAACTATCTGCTTGTTTCTTTATGGGCATCTGTGAATGTTTCTAATTTTGAAGAGACAATTGACTGATCTGATTTCAGTTTATCAGACATATCAAGAGTTGAAACTGTCAGTTGCAACAAAGTGAAATCTTGCTTGTTTCATGAAATAGCGACTTGCCCACAATATTAAGCCTTAATATAAGTATAGACAGAGCCTTAGCTTCGTTTGCAAAACGTCACAAATTCAGCAAATCATCTCCTTTTCCATGAAATGAGGAATGCTATTTGTTAACAAGTATTTCTGCAACATTTTGTTGCTTATTTCATGAATAATACAATTTAAAATAAAAGGGTAGGCATTTAAATCAAAGAGGCAGAGGTTAAAAATGGTAACAAAACTGAGAGGTGAATGCTAGGTTGCTTGGGGAAGACAGATACCGGTCTAAGGATTCAGTCTTTTTTAAATGCAAATATATTACTGGCATGAGGTGTATAAGGAGTATTAAGGTATCAATTATTGCGAAGTATTCTGTGATTTTAACAAGGACCAGGTAAATAAATAAGACAGGACTGGAACCTAACAGGAACTTAATTGCAGGGAAGTTTTGTGAGTTGAATCGGAGTGCAGCCAGCAGAAATGCACAGTGGTCAAGAAGGGAAGGGACTTAAAGGTTTAAATGAGGCCCCTGTAGAATTCATGAACTATGTCCTTCAGCTCTTTGGGATAACAGATCTAGATGGCTTGTTTTTTATCCCACCTTTATTATTTTATAAGTAACTGAAGGCGGCAAACGAGCATAACCTGAACTCCTTCCTCCTCCCATTTTTGCTTTGGAGAACAAGCCAATAGATCTCCTCCAATCACGCCTCCTTTTCCCTCCTTTAGGACTTTCTCGGATTTTGAAAAGTCGGCTGGAGATGACCACGAAGCGGGTGGTTGACTGGGCCCTGGGAGAATACATGGCCTTTGGGTCCTTACTGAAAGAGGGCATCCATGTCCGGTTAAGCGGCCAGGATGTGGAACGGGGGACTTTCAGGTGAGCTGTCAATCATCTGCCATGCATCGGGGAGGAAACATAAAAAGGTTTGTGGAGATAAATCCATCATCCAGGTTGTCCCAAAGGTGCTTTTCCAAAAGACAATGGACTTTCTTGGCTTTTCCCTCGAAAACGTTTTGCTTCTCACCCAAGAAGCTTCTTCAGTTCTGACCAAATGCGGGGAATAGAAGGATTGCAAAGAATATAAATCCTTCCATTCCCCACCATTCAATCGGCACAGAAGAAGCTTCTTAGGTGAGAAGTGAAACATTTTCAAGGAAAAAAAACGAAGAAAGCCCAGTTGCCTTTTGGAAAAGCACCTTTGGGACAAACATAAAGATTTTAGTAAGAGTTGGTGCTCATATTGGCCTGCCTCAAAATTAGGGTGCGTTATTGGCATGCAGTTTTCCTGTAATGCTTTGGAATGTTAGTTAAAAACGAGATTCAATTATACGGACAGCAAAATATGAATCTCCGAATTTCTTGCAGAAACTGACTGCAAGAATTCCTAGAAGTGTCAGGAGGGGATTTTTTTTGCTTAACTTGGAGAACAGAAAGGAACTGCATGAAATTTGGGATGATGGGATTGTCACTTCAGCTCTCAAAGAAATGTGGACACCATTCAGAAATTGCTATTACAATGATCATTTGCTTTCTAAATACGATTTAGAATTTTACAATTTTCAAAGGAATAGTTGTCTCTCCGCATGTTTTGGTAAAAATGACAAAGATTACCTACCTCTTACAGAAAACTTTATTTATTATGGGATAACTCTTCTCTGTTTTATTCTGAAAACTAGAATAAAGCTCGGTGTTCAAGCTTGCTCTTTTTTAAAAAAATGAGGTGAGAAGCGAAATAAATTTGCTCTCTCCATTAGCTTTTCATAGTCATTCTCTCACCTTTGACTTAAGCTGGCCTCTTTTTTTTTTACAATCTTCATTTGTTTCGGAGTTACACTTTGCTAAGAGCTCTTTGCTAGCTGCCTTAGAAGATCAAAGCTGCAGCTCGGGGAAGCATCTGTCCACAGAATAGCTATTTTCAGGGTAATGGTCCCTTTTTTTTCTTTCGTGGTTCTAGAAGTTGAACATATTGGTGTGTTTCACTCAGTTAGCCTTGCTCGGGGAGTTAATGGATTACAGTAATTACTTCAGTCGTCTCCGTTTTGAGAACGGTCCTGGGTGCCCCATTCGGATGCTGATTAAGGGGGCTCCAGGGGGCTCTCAGCGGCGGATGTGTGGAGGGTGGGTAATGAAGGGGAGTGCGCCCCTTCTCGAGCTCCGGTCTTGGAGCTGGAAAGCAAGGAGGCGCGATACAAACCGCCCAAGGCTCAAAGCAGGGAGAACTTCGCAGCCGTAATTTGAGGGAAAGCAGCCGTGTTGTGCAATAGCTTCCACACTTCATGCTTTATGGCGTATGACGGCTTCCCTCGAAAAGCTTCGTGTGTTGCATAACAACGGTGCCAAAGTTACCTTCGGTGGCCGAGAGGCAGCAGCGTCCTGTGTGAGGGCTCCACTCCATTCCTCCAAATCATTATTATTATTATTTTTTTAAATTGATGTAAGTATATTGGCATCAGTTGTGTGTTCATGCGATCTTCAGGATGTGGTGAAGTTGAGAAAGACCTGAGATGCCAGCAAGGAAAGCCCCGATTTAAGTCGAACGTAAGGTTGGGAACTCCTTTGGTTAAAGACAAGCCATCATATTTAACAGATGAACAGAGCTGGAAGGGCCCTTGCAGGTCACCTAGTCCAACTCCCCACCCAAGCAGGAGACCCTGCGCCATTTCTGACAGGTGCCCCCCCCCACCCCGGGGTCAGAAAGGCTGCTCCTCCATGAAAGTCGCCTTTGGAGAGTCTCCATCTTCCAGGTCACGGCTGCCCCAGAGGTGCTTTTCCAAAAGGCAGCGGGACTTCCTTTGTTTTCTTGTTTTCTTTGAAAACATTTTGTTTCTGTTCCAAGAAACTTCTTCAGTTCTTGGATGAGAAGCAAAACGTTTTGAAAGAAAAAAGAAAAAACAAAGAAAGTCCAGCTGCCTTTTGGAAAAGCCCCTTTGGGACTCCGTGAAGGCTCTTGCAGGAACACACTTGAGGTGGCCAAAGGTTCAGTGTCTCATGCCTCCCTTGCATTTTGTTTTTCCAAATCCCTTTCGACTGGCCTGCTGGAACCCTGGGTAGCCATCGCCACCATGTGCTGCACGATCAAAATGTCGACAAGAGGACCTGTGTCCCTATGAATCACCTGTGGGAACAGCAGGCTCCTTATACCGTGTGCAATAGCTCTCTTTCCGAATACGGAGTCTTGGGTAAGTTGGATGGTTTCCTCTGGAGCTATTTAGCTTGAATGGATGTGCATAACTTTGGTGATCAGATTGAGCTATATTTTGATATCAGATCAAGGCATTCCTTAGATTTTTCTAAAAACAATAACTGATGACTCATTTTTTAAAAAAATATATATATCAGGACCTCTTTTATTGTGTTACACCAGGAAATAAACTCTAGCTCCTTTTCTATTAACCTAATTTTTAGGTGGCTACCCTTGGGGAGGAAATATAAGATGCAGCAAATCATTCTTCATTATGATAATAGTCATGTCAAGCGTAGGAAATCAGGAGTCCAGGCTATTCAGTGAATATATAGGTTTATTGTATGCTAAAGCTCTCTGGAAGAATCTGAACTACTAACGGTGAAGGCCAATTGGCGGTAGGTAAGAGCCACCGGAAGTCAAGGAGGACTGGACTTTGATCTCTTTTGGGCATGAAGGGACTCGAGACTGATGACCCGTTAGACCCCCCTCCCCTCCGGGGTTCAGCCTGGTTGTATCCTACAGCAATGCCATTATGGCTGCTGAGCCTGTAGTGGAAAATACATTCCAGTTATCCTTCAGCATGGTGTTCTCTAAATGAAATACCATTCATATATAGCATGAAGGGAGGGAGTTGTAAAAATTGTAAAAGAGACAAGCAAATAAAGAGGCTTATGGTATGAGTGTTACGATGGGTATGAAAGGGGGGGAATAATGGCTTTAACATTTTTAAGTGGTTTAATTTGTTTTTTAAAGTGAAATAACATCTGCTTCGTGAAATTCCTTGAAAAAGGAGAGAAAAGATTATTTTGCAGTAAGATAAAAAAATCGCAGTAGCAAATATTACCGGTATAATTAGGCAGAAGAAAGTTATGGAACTATTTGACATTTCACAGATTCTTTTAATTGAATTTAAGTATATTGGTACAAGGATAGTAACAATGGGCTCCTCAGATGAAAATACTGCTTCTATAACCTTTGCTTTAATTGCTGGGGCCATGACAATGTTAAAATCCCTAGCACCCTTCTCATTGGAAGACATATTTAATGATAATTGTGGCAAGAAGAAAGAATATTCTCATAAGCAGAAATGATTTTACTTATTTATTCAATCACCGGTTGTATATGCATTGCATTTGCATAGCACCAGGGGTGGCTGGGAGGAGCGGCTCAAGAAGGTTGGTGAGAACTGAGACTTTATCAAGTAGATCAAGCTAGCGGCCTGCGCACCTCACAGCTTGCGAATCATACAACTAAAAATCAAAAACAGGAAGTCTATAAGAGAATATGCATTTGCACTGACTCTGTTCAGGCATTTGACCTTCTGACCAGAAATGTTCATCTGAGCAAAACTATAATCTTAAAAATCAGTAATTTGAAAACAGCAGAAGTTCTCCTGGGTAAGTGCTTGTGTGATTACAATCCAGTCCAACCCCCCACCCAAGCAGGAGACCCTACACCATTTCTGACAGATGGCAGTCCAGTCTCTTCTTGGAGGTTTCCAGTGATGAAGCTCCCACAACTTTTGTAGACAAGCTGTTCTGTGGGTTGATTGTTCTCATTGTCAGAAAATTTCTCCTTATTTCCAGGTTGAATCTCTCCTTGTTTCCATCCATTATTCCTTCTCTGATCTTCAGGTGCTTTGGAAAATAGCTTGACCCCCTCCTCTCTGTGGCAGCCCCTCAAATATTGGAAGACTGCTATCGTGTCTCCCCTGGTCCTTCTCTTCACATCTTTGCATCTGCCCTATGGACAGAAAAACCTACCACAGGGCGAAACAGGCAAAAGACCCCTGCACTTATCCTCCCTTCACCCAGCTTCCGAGCTTAGCAGGAAGACGACTGATGGAGGGCTGGGCTTCCAGGCACTGACATCGCTGGGTTCCCAAATGGTTGCCTCGCTTTGCAAACAAGGTCTACTAAGCAGACAAGGCAAACGGGAAGGCAGACTTACCAAAAGGGCTTCCTTGGAGTGACATAAGCCCAGGCAGACAAGTAGCTTCCCATCTCCAGAGCACTGGCCAAACCAGCTCAGCAGCAAACCTCTCCAACTGCGTCTACTCAGCCCTAGCAAAGGTGCACTTCAGCTCCTGAAGTGTTTCAGGTGTTCGCACGGGAATGCCAGGTGCTGGGCCAGCAGAGGGTCCTCGGCGGACTCGCCCCAGCTCCCATGGTCTCCTTCCCTGGAACTGCCCAAAGGGCAGCTCAACTTGGAATTGTGCGGGAGGACCAACGTACTTGCGGAGGGGCCGCCCGAGGAAGCCAAGGCTGGCTGAAGCACCAAGTTCCCTCCCTTTGCGGCTCTCCCTAGAGGGTGGAAGAGGAGGAGGAGCTTTCTTCAGAAGAGAGGTGGATACCTGAAGGATCAGGAGGTAACAACCGATCTGCAAAAGGTGGAATTGCAGCCACAGAAACCCTGGAGGGCATAAAGCTCTTGCAAAAGAGAAAGCTGCCTCCAAGACAAAAGAGGCCAAACCAAGCCAAAGTTTGATATGACGCTTAGTGTCATTTTCTTTTTAATGTTGTTGAAAGTCTTTAAGAAAACAATAAAAGACTATGCAAATTAAACTCAGAAGACAAGAAAAATAAAGAGGGAATGCCAGAGAAAAGAAAAGAGGAAATTAAAAAAATATGAAAAAAGAGAAAGCGGTAACTTTCAATCTTTACAATAAGCACGAATTTGGTAACTTTAGTTAGCTTTGTAGGCGCTTCTGATAAAAAAAATACAGGCAGGCCCACTAGAGGTTACATGCAAGTATCTCTCTTATTTCCATATCCTATCACTTATTCATATGCAAACCCATAAATCATTATCAGTTCAGTCCTCATATCAGTAAAACGTCCATATAAGGATTCTCAGAATTTTACACGAATATGTCTTGGTTTAAGTTTGGTCAAACAAACCAACTTTCTACTCCTTTCTTTTGCTTTTAGCCATCACAGCTAAAAGATGCTGTCACAGAATTCAATCTCTCTTCAGTTTTTCTTTTTCCCACCTTAAAAGCTTCTGGGACTTATCAATTCTTTCATAAATCTAGAATACAATCATTTTCCCGGTCATTCTCTTGGCTTATCATCTGTATTTCCACTAACTGTTTATCCCTACTTTATAATTCTCTCCCCATTTTTTATTTCTTCAGTATTTCAACAATATTTCTTTACATTCTCAACAGTTATTTCTTTGTATTTCAGCATCAGATGATATTTCTTTCAACTCTTTATCCTGTAGATCTTTCAACTTACTCTCTTTCACATCTGTTATTTCTTCTTTGGGCAAGAGGTTGCTGGCACCCTTAGCTGGTACTGGCTTTCCAGATGCAGCTTTTCTGAATGTTGTTGTCTCAAGGGTGAAACGGTTGCTAGGAGGCAGAGAGGAAACATAATCCTGCTAGCTCTCCTTGGGCTTCTCAGCAGCTTT
Source organism: Pseudoxyrhopus heterurus (assembly GCA_032468235.1). Taxonomy (NCBI): domain Eukaryota; kingdom Metazoa; phylum Chordata; class Lepidosauria; order Squamata; genus Pseudoxyrhopus; species Pseudoxyrhopus heterurus. The sequence goes on from JANHJO010004163.1 coordinate 31,949, forward strand.
TGATGTTATCAACCATCATACCCTTCTGGAAAGTTAAGCAATGGGCCCTTGGAGCTCACTAGCTTGGTTAACCCGAACTCAGAGATCACCAAGGAGCCCCCATTTCAACCCTGGGCTACAAATATTTTCCTTTAAATTTAATTAAGTTGGAGCCGTGGGAGCTACTTTTGGATGGTTCCAATATTTTTTGAATGGCTAATTTCAGAAAGGTGGCTTAACTTCTTTGTGTTTATACTTCGAGTAGAAAGTATTTAGTAGACAGCTTATTTGCTTAATAACTGATGACAGTCTATGGAAGGCTGCAGACCCCACTTCTTGAAAAATAATCTTCTTCAAGCACATAATCTAGAAAACACTCATGATTTGTCGTTGCAGCATCTGGAGGAGCCTGATGGATGTGAGAATGCTTTATTAGAATAAGTGGAAATTCCAGCTACAGCACTCCTGGGACAGGGATACTGTATTATTGTTTCGGTGCTCCTTGTGTTGGGAATTTCCTATCTTGAATACTACAATGCATCATATTTGGAACCAGTTTTCAAAATCATTCCCAAATTGTAGTGAGGTCAGAGTTGGGCTGAGACAGCTAACTGGGAATAGGAGCTCAGAGCCTCATTCTAGGGCTCCTCCAACTGCACTAAATCCAAGAACATCTTTTCCATGAGAATTGGGTTGTTAAAGTTCTTCATGGCACAGAATTTGCTCCCTGCTTGCATTCACCCAAACTGGCTGGGAGCTTTTCAGAGGTCTTTTCAGTTCCACGGTGACCCAGTTCTGCAGTATCTTCCCTGAATACCATTAGCATCGAGATTGGTCGTGTCTACAGTATGTTTGCTTTGCAGGTTTCTGAATCTGCCTTAGCTTTAGGCTATTTTTATGCCCCAAGACTTTGCTTTTCTGTGGTGACTTTTTTTAATTCTTATTGAATTTCTACTTGATTTATAGAATAGAATAGAATTCTTTATTGGCCAAGTGTGATTGGACACATAAGGAATTTGTCTTCGGTGCATAAGCTCTCAGTGTACATAAAAGATGTACACAAGTGATAAATCATGATCATAGCCATCATAAATACATTCATCATGAATCATAAGATAGAACAATTATTATCTCTTGTTGTGAGCAACTCAGAGGACCTTCCTATAGGAACAGGGTCTCAGGCGCGTTGAGATCCATGCCCTACATCTCCATCATCTCTGTTAAATGGTATCTCAGGGACAACAGAATTGGAGACTCTCCAAATATTGAATATCTGTTTGAATTCTGTGTAAAAACCCCTACATTTTATTAGTCCTCTCTGTCATGCGTCATGGACCAATTCCTCCTAGTGCTAAACAAAGGCTGAAGGCAGCTACTTTATTTATTTAGCGTGTGACATCTACAGAGGTCATGCAATCACTGATATGCAAATGTTGGAATCTAATTGCTGCCTTTGTAGTTTTTGGCCTTGAGGGATGCAATATCCTGCGTGTATAGACTTTTAGCTGCTCTATTAAGACAGAACATTGCCAGGCAGGGGTAGACCATTGTGGAGGTAGTAGTCTATATTTCACACCCAGGGCATCAGTCCAAATTCATGCATGGCCCAGTCACAGAGGCCAATCAGATGCCCTCCAGGAAATACCAACACAAATAGACTTTGTCCCTTCTTAGCACCAGCTTCTCAACTGCCACCTCCAATTCTGGAAGAAAAATATAAGCACCAGTGGCCACAAATGGTCTCATCTTCCAGAAATCAGCCTTCCTTTTCTGAAAGACACCCATGCCCATCACAAGATCTGCTAGCAATGGATTTCGGAGATTGTCCATGTGCATATATGGATCAGGGCTTATTGTGGCCTGGAATCTCCTGCTTTTCAGTATAATTAGGCAATTGTTACAGCACCAACACCGCACACCACCCCTGCAGTGCAGGCTGGGTCAGACTTTTCTGTATGTGTTGTCGCTGAGAGCTTCCTCAAAAGGCAACACACAGCTGAGAAAAGTAATACAGGTAGTCCGTGACTTGCAACTGTTTAGCGACCGTCTGAAGTTACAGCGGCTCTGAAAAAAGTGACTTATGACCGTTTTTCACATTTACGACCGTTGCAAGCATCCCCGTGGTCACGTGATCAAAATCCAGGCACTTTGCAACGGTCACGTATTCATAACAGTCGCATTTGTTCTGGGCTCAGGTGATTCTTCCCATCTGGCTTCCAACAAGCAAAGGCAATACGGGAAGCTGGATTCACTTAACAACTATGTGATTCTCTTAACAACCTCAGTGTGTCAACTCTGAAGCTGACCTGACTGGAGCCATCTTGGAGCTTCAGTGTTGCCACAATGGAGCTGAGGGACAGGGAAGGGGCTGGGATTTGTAGCCAAAATAAAATACTTTCTCTTGGGAATCAAGGACATTCTCACACCTGAACCGTGGAAGGAGGAGTGAGGTCACTAGACAATCAGACAGCGTCTTGATTGGGCCATGTGACTGATCCTTTGGTGTTGAGAGAAAACTTTCTCTTTTAATTAGGTGAAAACCGTGGGAACCTTCAGAGTCGGTTTTCACCAGATTTGTGCCAATAGGATATCTCCAATAAAGCTGTTCTTTGAGGAATCTACCTGCCTTGGAGTTTTGCTTTCTATGGGTCTATTACTTGGAACCCTGACATAGTGGTGCACCTCACAACTGTGGCAAAAAATGGGTCATAAAATGGGGCAAAACAATTGCCTTGCTTAGCAAGGGAAATTTTGGGCTCCATTGTGTTTGTAAGTCAAGGACCCTCTGCAAAGACAGCTGCCACCATATCCCTTAGGGCAGCAGGAATAGGACTGCGGCCTTCGGGTTCTCCCAGCTGGGAACCAGCCATTTTCTTTGACCCCGAAGGCAGGAAGGAATCTGGCACATGCACCACCTGTCACCAACTACAACATCCAGTCTACCGTTTCCACTTTGAGACAGATTTTGAACTGCAGATCTTATGGTTGAAACATCTGGTCAAATGTTGGCATTTCCAGTTCTTCCCTGTCCCCCGTTTCTACATTATTGCATGAAGAATTCTGGAGAAGTCAAACATGGCATGTTAAAGATTTATGGACCAACCAACCCAACCATGAAAACAAGATGGTGACTGTTGATCCATACTCCTTGCATGGGAGAAATTTAAAAACATCAAGCAGCAAACAGTGAGTTACCCTTGTTTTAAAATACACATAAGTTTTCAAAGTGTAGAAATCCATCACAAAGCAAGCCACCCCTCCTCCCAGCAAGAACACAAAGGTACGTTTTATAGTATTCTAAAAGGAAATGGAAGTTTCAACTCTGCCCGGAGTTCACAAAATGGCTTGGTCTGAGGTGCAACACAAGAATGAAAGGAATGTGTGCTTTGGCAGCAACCCTCCAATAGCGGGGAGAGACAAAGCAGACATGAAATGGTGTGTTGACCAACTGGGTGTTACATGCTACTCCTGAGCTCAAGAGCTGCACCAAAACTATTGTCCTTTTGGTATCGATTCTGCTCTTTGGACAGCTGCCCAACACAAGTGATTTAATTGTGCAAGTTTGCTATGGAAACTGATCTTGCTGAGCTCCACAAAGCCTCACGGAGAAACAGTAGGGCGGCTGGCAACGTTTGGGTCTTTTCTTAAGAAACCTACCCTGGTTTCCTCAATGAGGAAAAATTATAGGCCAGTCTTCAACTTCCCTTGGTTGGGACAGATGATGGAGAATGTAGTGGCAAATAGCTGCAAGTGTTTTGGAGGAAACAGATCATCTAGACTCCAAAGTCAGCTATGGGGTGGACATGGCCTTCGTCAGCCTGACTGATGACCTTGACTAGTCCAGAGAGTATCGCTGTCGGGTTTTTCTGAATCTTTCCATAACTTTTGATACCAGTTGGTAACTTCTGGATATCTTCTAGATATCTTCTATCTTCTGGGTATCTTCTAGATCTACGGATTCTAAGGGATTTGGGCATTGAGGTACTGCACTGCACTTGTTCCATTCCTATCCTTTGGTAGGAATGTTCCATTCCTATCCTTTGCAGTACTTTAACAGATGCTTGGTGACACAGTCACTCCTCAAAATTTACACAAAGTCCCTCTGGGCAGCACTTTGTCATTGATATGAAACTGACGAGTGAGATCATCTTGGTTTTATCAAGATGCCAATGACACTAACTTATTTCTCCATGTTATCACCTTCAAGTAATCTTCAACGCCTCCAGCAAAAGGGCTGTGCTTCGAATTCAAAAAGGTGTTTCAGTGTATGTGGAAACACCGAAATATTACGTGTATTTTTAGTTTAGTTTACTTTATTGTCATTGCACCTCGTATAACGAAATTAAATGCCATTTTCAGTGTACATTGTAAGTATAAATAAAACACAAACACACATCCTTCGCATTCTATGCAATTGAATTGAAAACCCCTGATATTGCATTAATATTGCACTATACAATAGAATTCAATAGAGTTACTGCCCTGGGATAGAAGCTGTTTTTCAGCCTATTTGTCCTTGCTTTTATTATCCTGTACCGTCTGCCAGATGGCAATAGTTCAAAAAAAAAAGGGTGCCCAGGGTGAGATGCATCTTTAAGGATGTTTTGAACTTTCTTAAGGCAGCGGGAGCTCTACAGCTCTTCCAAAGAGGGGAGAGGGGATCAACCAAGGATCCTCTGGGCAATGATGTTAACCCTCTGGAGCGCTGTCCTATCTGCCTCTGTGCAAGTGGCAAACTATACACAGGTGCAGTAAATTAAAATGCTCTCTATGGTGCAGTGATAGAAGGTCCCCAGCAGTTTCTCATTCAGTTGTTGTTTCCTGAGAAGTCTCAGGCAGTAGAATCTCTGCTGGGCCCTTCTGACCAGTCTTCCTGAAGGCTCAGCTGCCAAGGCTCTCCATCTGTCTCTGCACACGTGGGGGCCTACAGTGCAGCCCTGGGGATGGCTGATGGCTTCAGGACGCTTCCTTTGCCTTCTGAAGTTTTTAAGTTTTACTTTTAAGTTTTAACTTTAACCCCGTTTTTCAATCTTTCCTTTTCCTTTTAATTGTTTTACAGGGAGTCCTTGACTTGCAACTGTTTGTTTAGTGACCATTCAAAGCTACAACGGCCCTGAAAACAGTGACTTATGACCAGTTTTCACACTTATAACTGTTGCAACATCTCCATGGTCATGTGACCAACATTCTGACTCTCACTTAACAACCATGTTACTAATTTAACGCCTGAAGTGATTCACTTAGCAACTGTGGCAAGAAAGGACATAAAATGGGGCAAAAGCCTCACTTAACAACTGTCTTGCTTAGCAACAGAAATTTAGGGTTGTCGTAAGTTGAGGACTACATGTATTATGTAAACTGCCCAGAGACGCTTTTAGGTAAGATGGGTAGTGTAGAAATAAAAATTTTTTTCTAAAAGGGAAGCCCCGACTGAAGAAGAACACCACCACGGATGAAGGGAGAGCTCAAGGCAAGCAGAACAGAATCGCTTTCTTTTGTATCTAAGGAGGTTTCGGGGGTAGAGGAGGAGCGCACCGACCTCACGTCGCTCTTCACAGCCCTGGAAGGGTCACTTGGCAGGCTGGGCACCCGGGGAGGCAAGCTTAGGCTGGTTTAAAGAGGGGGGTGGGGGGTGGAAATCACAGAAAACAAACAGAAAATTAGAACATAACACAGAATGAGACGACATTCACTGAAACTATATTCGAAGGAAGACTGAGCAGACTTAGACCTTTCCTGGACTGTTTGTCTAAGATGGGGGTTTCCAAATTTGACTCTAAGACTAGTGGACTTCAACTCCCAGAATTCCTCAGCCAGCATGCGCTCTTAAATCTTAAAGTGGCCAAATTTGGAGACGGCTGGTCTAGGAAGCAGAAGTTGTGCTGAAGGCAAAGACGAACACCCGAACTGGCTTCCTAGACAAGGGAAAGCTTATCCCTGCCGCACACCCTCCCCCCAGCCCTCCGTTGGGCTGCCATTCTCCGTCCCGCTCTGCCGGCACCTCTGAAATGGGCAGGAAAGGCCAGCCTCAAGAAGGGAATTCCTAGCAGGAGCTGGACCGAAGCAAGGCGCTCTAACCAATGCAAATTCATGTGTGGAGCACAAAGTGGGCATGCACTGGGGAGCTTGACCGAGTTCTGCGCTTCCACTCCAAGGGGCCTTCAGAAGGACCAAGAGCAAGTCCACTTGCAGGCCACAAGTGGTGGACGTTCGGCCTGATGAGCAATGAGGGCCAAGGGCTCCTCCCTGGGCGGCCTTTCATCAAAGCTTCGGCTGGAACCAATGCAGGGCTTGGTGGGAAAGCCATTCAGAAGCCATCTTTGCTTTTGCAAAAACAGAAGGTGGATTCTACGTGAGAGAGGATTAAAAGGCGGAAACCCCCCCTTGACCTGAGGCTAGAACACATGAAGAAAACAGTTGCAGGAATTGGATATGTCTAGTCTAGTGGAAAGATGGATGTGGGCATGTTCCTGAAAACATCAGGGCATGGCTCAGTTTGCTAAACAGTTGGGATGCTGACATAGATGCTGCACCATTTCTCCCAGAAAATTGAGGTAGGTGTGTTTGTGTGTGTTAATGAGCCCCTCTGATCAGATTTCTGAGATGGCCATTTTACTGCCCTTTGGGGTAACATGATAGCAGTGTTCCAATATTTGAGGGGCTGCCAGAAAGAAGAGGTGGGTCAACCTATTCTCCAAAGCACCAGAAGGCAGGACAAGAAACAATGGTTGGAAACTAAAGAAAGAAGCAACCTGGAATTAAGGAGAAATTTCCTAACATTGAAGACAATTAACCAGTGGAACAGCTTGCCTCCAGAAGTCGTGGGTGCTCCATCACTGGAAGTTTTTAAGAAGAGACTAGACAGCCACTTATCTGAAATGGTATACAGAGTCTCCTGCTTGAGCAGGGGGTTGGACTAGAAGACCTCCAAGGTCCCTTCCAGCTCTTATTCTGTAAAGCACTTGGCGCTAGCCCAGAAACAAAGCTTGCAGAATTACAGGAAATCCACTGGAAGAGACCTGGGAGTCAAGATGCTTGCTTGCACCTGCTTCCTTCCTAACTCCACTTGTTCAAATGTCATACTGTTAGTTCTCAAGTTACGACCACAAAGGAGCCCACTTAATAATAGTAGTAATGTAATGGTCATAACTTGGATCACCCACGTGACTGATCACCTATGGAAAGCTCACCTTCTGAAAGATTCTTACATTTCAGCCACCAACGAAAAGCAAGGAATCTCTTTTTCTTTGTCTTTTAGGTGGCTTGGAATGTTTCACTCCAAAGCAGCAATTATGAATAAAAAGCCAATCTCCTTTGGTTTGGAGCTTCACTTAAGTGTTGTCCAGCCAAGAGAAGGGATTTTGTTTGAATGGAAGCTCCATCCTCAGAGTCTACAAATGCTGCTCTAGGACACTTTTGAAAAGCCCAACAGCCTTATTGACTTAGGCAAAATGTTTGGCCTTGGGTTGGTTACCCGGCAATTTCCTTTGCAAATTTTCCTGACTTTGGCTCTAGATTAGGGATGTCCAACCTTGGCAACTTTAAGACCTGTGGACTTCAACTTCCAGAATTCCATAGCCAGCTATACTATGCGGGCTGGGGAATTCTTTGGAGTTGAAGTCTACAGATCCTAAAGTTGCCAA
>JANHJO010004163.1:54839-67517 GCA_032468235.1 Pseudoxyrhopus heterurus
CTGGTGGGATTCGATCAGCCAAATTGCTGATCTGCTGTACTGCAGTACAGTGATCTTACCACTTGAGCCACACAGCTCAAGTGGAAGGGCCTATGTCTTGGCCACTGTTATTCTGAAACTTTTCAATTCGGGGTGGAGTGGGGTGGGGGCTCCCTAAGAGAAGCAGTAAGGGACCTCCGCAGAAATACAGTGACAGGAAATTCAAGGCTTTGTAGAAAGCCACGTTAGTCCCTGGTAGGAAAACATCAGAATGTGTAATCCCTTGTTTGACAAACATTTGATTAAATTTTATTTCATTAAATGGGTTCATCTGAAAAGGTGCTGCAGACTACTGATGCTTGAGCTACAGATCATGAAAGTTTATGCCTTTAACAGAATTTGTTAGCTGTGAAAGGTGCTACCAGAGTTCTGATTTTCAGGGCTTAGTTAAATGTATTCTCAGGTGATTGTTTGGGGTGCAAGAGTGTAGCATGTTTCCAATTTAAATTTAACAAGTTGATAGCATGCAAGCTCCCCCAAGACTTTTAAGAGATAAGCATGATAGTTCTTTGCTGGTCAGAGGTCGCAAAACCTGCCTGAGCAACCTGAGCTTATCCCCATAGGAAAAAGAGGATCAGAGATCACCTCCAAGCTGGGCAAGGCAGCTTGTGCGCTTTGCCAGGGGAGCTTCAGGCAGAAGCCTTGCGGAAAAGGTGCCCTCCACCTTCAGCACCTGATTCAATAAGGCTTTGGCTCTCCAGGGAGTAGATCAAAGTGCTCCTTAATCACCCCCAGCAGAGCTGTTTGTTTGATGAAAAGAAACCCAGGAGCAGCCTCTGGAGGATCCGGCCGACTTGCATGGAAACTGGCAACTCTTTCGTCAGGCCAGGCACGCTGCCCGACTCGGGGCTACGAAAGGTTAAAACGGACCATTTTCTCCAGTCTGATATTTATAAAATCAGCATTCACAATCTCTTTGATTACAACTTGCTGCACCTCACGTAATGCAGGCTAACTTGATGCCCACTATATTTTAAAGCTGGGTTTACAACCTTGGCAACTTTAAAAGTTGTGGACTTCAACTCCCAAAATTCTGAAATCGCTGTCTAAAACTCACTGCCTAAATTGGAGGTGTCCAATCTTTGCAACTTATGGACTTAAAGTCATAAGAATGACTTTGCTGGCTAGGAAATTCACTCCTGTTTTAAGGGTAGTCATACTGCAGCTGGAAGTTTGCAAAATGTACACCAGAGCATTATTTGTAGCAGCAATTTAACTCTCTCTACACAAATGGTCATCCAAGATTTGTCTGATTTAATTTGGCTTACAAACGCCTGAAATAGACAAGCCTGAAAGATCTCCCACCCACCAATGGCCTTGCTGCATTTTCACTCTGCAATTCTGAGAAGCACAAGCCTCTCCCATATTCTCCGTACTCACCCCTCTGTTTTCTGGCTCAGGTCTCTGTCCTTGAGGTCGAGGTGGCGTTTTCTCCCTACAAGATACAATCCATTATGGGGCCTAATGAAGACATTTAGCTGTTGGCTGGAAGCCCCAATGGGGGTGTATCACACTGGTGGTGGTTGATCGACTAGCAGCAGATCCCACCTCCCCCCTGTACTTCTCTTCCAAAGGGAGAGAGAGCACTTCATTTTGATGTTGCAAGCTGCCCAGAATCTCCCTGTAGCGAGATGGGCAGCAAATAAATTTAAGAAATAAATACTGCTGGGGCCCAGAGGGAGGGGGAGAGAGGCCCTCCTTTTCATCTTAAGAGCCAACCTGCTGCAGCATTTCTACCCCTGTGGTGAGAGAGCATCAGTCAGTACACAGAGAAGATATCCACCCCATGTCACCTGTCTGCTTTGTTTTTAGTTTCTTATTTAATCTTAATTTCAATTGTTTTGTATTCTTTACCTTTTTATCATTTCATAAGCCACCCAGAGTCCCTGCAACAGTGAGGACGCAGATAAACCTCCAGGTGGCCTTAATGACTCTCTAAAAGGATGCAAATGACCAGCTGTCTGCAAGGAGTATAAATCCTTCCATTCCCCACCATCCAGTTAAGAGCTGAAGAAGCTTCTTGCATGAGAAGCAAAACATCTTCAAAGAAAAACAACAAAGCCCAGTTGCCTCTTGAAAAAGCACTTTTTTGGGCCAGAGAGCCAGCCACAGGGAGACCCAGGGGCAGGATGGACACCCACAACCTGAAAATGGCCTTACTGGGAGGTGCACAGAAACCCAGCAAGGTTCACTCCAGGGATGCAGAAGCAGCTTCCAAGCCTCCTGGAGCATCCTCCAGGAGACCCCTCCATGTTTCAACAGACCCTGGTATGAGCAGTGGCTAGCAAATAGCCATTCAAGAAAACGCCTCTACCATTACTGATTGTCTTCTGAAAGAATCCCAATGAAGTCCCCAAAAGACAAAATCCTCCTGGATACCAGTTTTTTAAATTATTATTTCTAAGTTCCAAAGAAGGCTTCCACTGTTCAGTAATGCAGCTGCCTATGGCAGATTTGAACTATGACCTGTGAACCTTACGTAATGCTAAATTTGTCCATCCTTAAGATTCTTTCTTGCCTATCCTACCGAGATAGGGAGAGGGTGGGAGGAGAAGTCCCCAGAATCAAGCTTTGCTTGTTGATTCTTGGCCTGTGTGCCTTCTGGGTTGACACACCAAAATGAAGGTGTGGAACACTATAATTCCCATCTCCAGCCGCATCATGTGAAGCTACATAGGACCCCACCCAGAATGCTGCAGCCAGGGACAGGTAGCATATGGAGCAACCTATTACCAGTAACAAACATTTGAATGGTGAGATTCTTACCGGTAAGAAAAGGTTGCTGAAACCTAAAGACTAAATCTGGATCAAGAGTAGCCAGACAGGTTTTCTTCCATGAATTCCACTCGAGTAGAACTTGAAAGCAAAAGGCTGTTCCCAGGAGAAGCTGTCTTACCTGGGGTCCTGTTGTCCAGTGCTGCCCCTTCCATAAAGGGGTATAACTTTATCCCGGCTGATTCCTGCTTTACATACAGGACACACCTGTCTGTTTGGCCTGGTCTCCAGCCACTGAAAGGCAGAAAAGAGGAATGGCATCTGGTGAAAACCTGGACTACAACAAAAGGACGCCTTACATCTCCCAGGCCTCGGGGAAGGGAGTCTGTGGAACTCTGGGGTGGTTGCTAGTTGTGTGGTTTGTCTGGACCCCTTGATTCTTTTTCTTGATTTTTCTATTTTAAGCACAATCACTTGGGAGCCACCCAGAGTCATTTTGGAATTAAGGATCTCCTAAATCTATCGAATAAAGAAATAAAAACATGGAGTGCTGCAAAGATGCTACATATTGGCTTTATAGGTAATCCTTGCTGAGTGAGCACAATTAGGACTGGCAACGTGGTCCCTAAGTGAAATGAAGGTGACCAGGACTGCACTGGCGATTTTACTTCAGGTTTCCTCTGCTTTACAGCATCAGGATACAATCTCAAAGCTGGCTGAGCCAAATGGCTGAGAAAAAGGGAAATCTTACAGCCCTTTTTTCTCACTCCCCCACCCTTTGGAAGGCTGGGATAAGCAGCAAGAAGAGAATAGATGTTTGTATTTACATTCATTGGAGAGAAAGGGATTACAAGAGACTAAGCCAGCACGCAACAGGAATGCACATGGAAAGGAATGGACTGGTGTTTAGGAGGCAAACAAAAGCCTTTAGTATGAAACTGACTAGGGTCCTGTCAATTGCAGCTGTAAGGTCCATTCTAATCAAGGTCACAGAGCTGAGCTTGTTAACTTGCTGCACTGCAGAGAAAAGCAGCTCAGGAAGCAAGAGCTTCTTTAGGCAATCTTTTGGGGTTGGGGGAAAGAATGGGTCAGGCATAGGACAATAGGCACCACCTGACTGTAATGGTGAACAGGGACTGAGAAATGCTGCAAAGATCATAAATGTGGGCTTTGGTCACAAAATTACTTTTACATTGTAACTGAATGGTCACTATCCAAGGCAGTCATTTGATGAGGACTACTGGTACTTTTTGCAGGGCCCAAAGTGTCCAGCTGTTTCCCCTCGCACAGAGCTCCCAGCACTGCAAAATAATCCCAGTCTGGACAGAGGCTTGGCACTTCCATCATTTTACACTGTTGCGATTATGGAGAGGAGGAAAGCAACCAAGCCTTTCACCCATTCAGTGGGAGCGGCTATTCTGACTCTTCCTGCGTCTTCTATCCATCTCTGAGCTGTGTTGCCTCTTCTCTCACCTCCCTCCTTGGAATGTGCTCCCTCCTTCCTGTGAAACAGCTGCTTCCATAGCCCATCACACCACCTCCCCCTCGGTAGGCAAAATCCACAACATCTCACCTTTCTAATCTGAAACTTCACAAGGTCCTTATGCGAGAGCATCAAAATCTCATCAGGGATCCAATGTCTTTTAAAACACTGTTATCTGCGGTTGTATGGTTGGGAAATGTGATTTAAGCCCACCATAAATTCTAAAAGGGGTCTCCTAAAACAATCCAATCTGCGAGGTATTAATCTAAACTACCTCACAGAATGACAGAAAGGATAGCTAGAATATATCCTGGATGCTCATTGTTACTAAACAGTGGCATTTCATTGCTGCTCATCCCTCTTTTCATAAAAGCCCCCAAACAGGAGATTGCCAACAATTGCATGGTTAATGCTAATTACCAAACAGAGTTGCCTTGGGGAGGACGCACAATCCATTTAGAAATGGAAAGGCATATTGCACCTTCCCAGAGTCCCTTGGGAAACCAAGAAGGTGGATTGGGTAACCAAAGCTGATGAAAGACAAAGGAAAGCAGAACCAGCCTTACCTGGTGTAAACAAGGCCAACTGCAGGGATTCCCGAAGTGATTTGTTCATAAAGTAGAATGTCCGCAGAGGTGGCAGTGGGGAGAAAGACCAACACACACATGTTAGATGTGGACAATCAGAAGCCTGAAATCCAGCTCTGTAGATTCGACTCTCGGATAATATGATCACAGTATTTTAAAAGGCAGCAGCAAAAGCAGGATTTTCCTGCTTTTTTAATAGCTGATCTTCCCACTTATACAAACCAGCATAGAGATTTTCTTGAACTAAGGGACTCTAAAGTAGAACTCCCCTTACTAAGAAAGCATGAACTGAATTCTGCATAATTGAATTCTGAATTTACTGAATTCTGCAGAATAAGGAAAAGAACGTCCCACCTCCAGGAAACGCAGTGTGGTAACACAGCCTGAATGACAAAATGACACAGAAAAGGAGGAAAAGGATTTCTTGCTCTGCCAAGTCTCAGAAGAGAGGTGGACTCAAATCTCGGATCATCAGCTGGGCAGATTCTTGGATGCATTCTCACATTACCCACAGCTGTTGCATTAAAGTCACTAAGATATTTCCACGCCTGTTAACTGCATGTACTACTTCTGGAAACCCAGGATTAGTTAAGATAAGATGTTTTTATACTTATGTGAAATATTATACTCTGGAAAAACCTGTATATATTTAAAATGCCCTCCTGTTTTGTAACCCACAGCTTGGCCCATTGTCTTCTCCACACTTTCATAACTGTGGCTGAAGCTCATGGCCATTATATCGAGAAAAAACCAGAAAGTCTAGATTACGTGGCTGGATTTGGAGGTTGGATACAAGACAAGAGGGTTCATTCTATCTGCTTTTAAATTCAACTAGTTTTATTTTAGAAAAGGTAAGAGACAAATTTAAACTGAAATATTGATTCAGAGTGAACAAATACAATCACAATTGTATGGATGCTGTCAAAAGCTTCTTGGCTGCAAACTAAGCAACATCTGAAATTCAGATTCCAACGAAGCTATTTGTGAGGATGTGACAAAAAAGAAATGCCAAGAATGAGACAGGCAGTATCTAAATGTGATAAATAAAAATAAATAATGCAGGAAGCCCTCTTTTTCTAATTTCAGCTACTGGCTTACCACTTACCACTAGTGTCAATGTTGCCCCAATTTCATAGTTAATTTACTCAGTTTAAATTTGGTTGCATAAACAGTAATTAGCTGTGCTTATACATAGTTTACAAACCATGTGTAACAACAGCTAGATTTTTGCACAATATGCTGAGTCAAACCCAATCAAGCCACGTTATGCTTTGGCATAGTGTGCAAATCCAGACACTAATGAAAGCAGCCAATAGGATAGCTATTCAGGAGCCCAGGATGGCAGCTCACAGCTCACTGATGAATGCAGGCTTGGCAAGCAGAAAGCCACTGTTCACAAGAGCCTTGAAGAACTAGGTTATGCTGAATGAGATTGAGTTGAGGGGCTCCTAGAAGCAAAGCAGCACCTCTAGCCGTGGGCAGGAAGGCTCATCACCTGCACCTGTCTGTGCCTGCCCCACCACTAATCCTCGCATTTCAGCCTCGGTTCTCTTTGCAACAACTGGCACCCAAAAGTTGCTGCTGAGCTGCTTCTTTCAAGGGTTCTTGAGCCAGGATGATTTCCTAAAGATTGGAACTCTGTAGCATCCAATCCTTAAAACAATTCCAAGACTAAGAGGTGGGCTAGGATGGAGGCACAATTCCATTGGTCCTATGGACACCGAAAATGGGCTACATTCTGAACCATGACTGATCCCATTTCTCTTCCCTTTGCCCATTCCTTTCACAGCTCCACCCCTTGATGCATTCTCAAGGATTGAATGCTATCATCCAACCCTATGGGGAGCAAGTCGACTACTCCATATAGAGCAGGAATGCCCAGCCTCGCCCACTTTAAGGCTTGTGGACTTCAACTCCCAGAATTCCCCGTGCTAGCTGGGGAATTCTAGGAGATGAAGTCCACGAGTCTTAAAGTGGGCGAGGTTAGATACCCCTGATATAGAATCAATAATCAGGCCTTGAGCTTTACAATTCTCACCTGCCAGGTAAGGATGATATGGGGAAAGAAGCAGCAAGGGGGAGGCAGACCCTTTCAGAGCCCTGATTTTAAGTATTTGCCTGCTGAAAACTGGGAGTGATACTGACCAAAAGAGGTGGCCACACAGACTGATCACAGCATCCTTGGCGGTGTCCAAACAGATGTTGCATTCAAATGTGCTGTCCTGACCCGTACTGTCCCCGTTGCTGCTGTTCCCACTGGTTCCACCCGCACTGGAACTTTCTGTGGAAGCTGAAGCCGCAGGTCCTTTGCTGGCCATTTTTGGCTTCCAGTTAGGAATTCTGTGGGAAGCTGAATCCTGGCAGAGCAAATAATAATAATAATAATAATACAGCCACAACTGAAAAAAAATCAAATGATTCAAAGTGCAGATTTTATACAAAGGAACAGTAGATTGTGTACTTGGCTTGTGCAAGAAGATTGCACAAACTGATTATAAGCAACAATATAACACAGTCACCAAAACGATTTGCTGGTGCACCAGTAAAAATTATCATTTGCCAGTAATGAAAAAATGGTGGGAACTAGTAGTTGAAAAAGTAATAAAAATGATCAGAATAAAATATTGCAAGAGTCCGAATTCAAGCTGATAAAGTCTTGGCTCATAACACTCCAGAGTCACAGTAACTATGTTTGGGGGGGGGGAGGTAATTGTGTGGATACCAGAGGAAAGTAGAATAGAAAACAAAGGACTGGAGAAGATCACAAAGTATCAAGGTCTGAAAATAGAAAGTGAAAGATTATGGCACAAACCAGCTGTGGTGATTTCAATGATTATTGGCACACTGGGTACCATACCAAAAACTCTTGGACGGCACACAGAAAATCTGTGCATTGACAAAATTTCCATCTGTCAATTGCAAAAGGCCACACTGCTTGGATCCACACATATGTGTATGAAGGCCAACATCAGCAGAAGAACTGGCAGCTGTCACTTCATCTTGTGAACAGACTATATAATAATATTATTATTATTAATGGGCATGGCAGTAACTTGGAGACAGCAGAATAGAAAACTGGGAAAAAAAATCACAAAATACAAAGACCTGCAAACAGAAGAACAAATGTGGCAAAAGAAAACAAAGATAGTAGCCAATAGTGATAAATGCCTTGGGTGCAATCCCAAAACATCTGGAGCACCACTTGAACGCTATAAGCATTGACAATACCACTGCTAATCAATTGCAAAAGGAAGTTTTACTTGGAGCAGCTTATATCCTATGAAGATACCACTAACACCATCAGAAAACAATATTTGCCTATCCCAGGTCTCTGGGAGGACTCAATAGTGGATAAAAATGCCAAATCCAGTCTGAACATCTGGCTGACCATGCAACCAACCATAATAATAATTCAAAACCACCATTATTTTGCTAATTATGCCCACAAGGAGAAGATACCACCAGAGGCTAGTTGTGTAATAAGAGCACTGATGACAGATCTTAGGAGTTTAGAACAGGCAGGAGAAATCCTGACAGATTAAGAAACAATCAGGTCTTAATATGAGAATAAGAATCCTGTGTATGCTTTTTATTCAAGGTAATTTCTGCCACAACGTTGAACACAGCCGTTTCTAAACACTTATTAAAGCTCATTGTATGCTGCATTATATGTATAATAAAAATTACATATCCACATGCTGCCCTTTCCAGAGAGCCCAGTAGAACTTATCTGTGACAGAACAAAGCTGAAATATAGATTTAATGAAGTAGCATGAAAAACAGACAAATTCAATAAGATATGTACAAATCTTTGGAGAAACAGGCTGGTAAACAACTTGTTAGGCAGAGAGACCAGTCAGCAGCTGAAAGAAGGAAAGAGCTCCTGATCATCATCAAAGAGAGCTTAGGGGCGGCTCCTTGGATTGCTGGAGGAACAGCCCAAATTCCCCCACAGGAAGGAGCAAACTCCAGTTAAACTGTTAGGTGCCCAAAAATCTGTCTCCTAACAGACTGGGAAAGTTGCGGTGGTTCTCCCTTCTGTATTCCCTGCTTGCCCTGAGTGTAGATAGGCTGAGATGTCTCCTACCTTCTAAAAAGGTCTGGGCTTGACTCTCACTGGGAATGTCACGAAGCAAGCCTGCATTTTGAACTGGTCTGGCCTGAAGGAGTTTCAGGAAGCTAATCCTGAGCAGCCAGAACACAGAGTTCTTGGCTCCAGGGACCGGACGGAATTGCAAGTGGTACTAGCCGTAGCTCAGAAAATCTTTGGATAACTACCACTAGACAAAACAACTGCATCAGGGTTTTTTTATTTTCACCTTTTCTGTTTTAATTCAGCAAATGGAACGAGCAGAGATGGAATATCAGTTGTACAAAAGGAAGCCGCAGTCTCTTGACCCAAGATGAATGTTAGAACGTTTGAATTGTTTTAAATTCACACCGAGTTGTGCTGCAACACAGCAATCAGGTCTTAGCATTTTTCTAGCAGGAAACAGATCTTTAAATAGGAGAAAATGGACTAAATTGAGAAGAATCTGGCACTAAATTATAGGCTTCCCTTCTTTGTGTTTTTCTGGCTTGAGGAAATTCCTCAAAGGGATTTCTACAGTGACAGATGCACCTGACAGGTCTGAGTTCCATCTAGAAGGACTGAAAAAACCTGAAAGGCAAGAATTTTGTAACAACTATTTCTGAAGTTGTTGCATTTAGAAACATTGATACAGATTAACATAGCTTTAAGGACCCTTCACTAGCTGCATTAACATTAGTTAATAGATTTTTTTTTTAACTTTTCTAGGCCAATATCTTTATATCTTACACTGGCAAGCCCCTCCCCTCCCCCAATTTGTTATAAGCGATCAGGCAGAAAGGCTTTGAAAAGCCTGTAACACAACAATCCCCGGACAGGGGCTTAAGATAAAGGTAAATACAGGTTGGTCCTCAATTTACAACAACAATTGAGCCCAACATTTTTGTTGCTAAGCAAGACAGATGCTAAGTGAATTTTGCCATAATTGTTAAGTGAATCACTGCAGTTAAGTTAGCAACAAGTTGTTAAATTAATCTGGATTCCACATTGACTTTGCTTGTCAGAAGATCGCAAAAGGGGATCACATGACCCCAGGGCACAAAGGACGTTAACAGTGAAAAACGGTCATAAGTCACTTTTTTCAATGCCGCTGTAGCTTAGAACAGTCACTAAATGAAGTCAAGGACTCCCTATATCAAGAAATCAGGAGAGGCCTTGAGCCCCTTTCCCAAGCAGCCCATCTTATTAAAAGGCAGAAGCTTTGGTCAGCTGCAGCTCCCTTCATAATTTCCAAAGGGCAGCTGACTGATAACCGAATGTTGTCTTACAAATTCAACGCCTCTAACAAAGGCAGCTGCCGCTCACCAAACTTCTGTCTTTTAACAGAGTGGATAAAAATCGATGATTAGGCCATCGTAAGACAGTTTTACTCTTAGTTTTATTTAGTTTACTAAGTAAAAGTTTTACTAAGTTTACTAAGAGTTTTACTTTAGTTTTACTCTTCTGATGTGTAGATTGCATTAGGCAATCCTGCTCAGTACAAGAAAAATTGCAAAATATATTATTTTTAGTTTTCACACAGAAAAAAACAAGTGAACTCCCACTTCTCCCTTAGGGCAATACACCAAAACCTAGTTAAAGAAGGGTGCTGTCAGCTGTTGCTACATCACCTGAAACAAGGCTGCTGCTCAAAAATACTGATCAAATCTTAAGTAACATCCAAACCTACAGCCTTTTAAAGTCATAAAATACTTGGGGATATGGACAACTTCCTTCATCTTAGCTAATACATTCAAATAAATACAGTAATAACAATAACCTCTGGCCTGACTCACCTGAAGCAATCTCTGCTCACCTGCTATGCAAATATTTCCAAGAAAAACAAAAGCCGCGAAGAAAATGTCTATATCTTCTCTCAGCTCTGATGAAAATGTCCACACACAACCAGCCACAAGAAATGCAGAGAGGCTTCATGCTCACAGTATCCAAATACAAGTGGGGAAAGAGAACATCTCTATTTCAACAGATTTTTTTCATTCAATTACATCATGCAGGAGGCCCCAAAGGACAACATCACAATATGCTAGCAAGCATCTAACAGACCAGCTTTGCCAGCTCCGAGCTCTCTTTAGTGACATCAAAGTGTGCAATTTGAATGAAAAAAATGCAATATGTCAGCAAACATTAGCGCCAACTTTCATGACATCTTGTGCTTCCTCCCCACAGAAGAAATATTCTCTAAACTTAGATACGGGAGATTTTTTTAAAAAAATAATAACAAATATTTACCGTAAATGCTTTGTTTCTGCGATTGAAGCTCCCAATGTGAAATCTCTACATGTTACTATTATTTGACTCTTTGGTACATTAATTATTGTGAGTCCCTCAGTTGAGATGGGCAAGTATAGAAACTGAATAAATTATAGCCCTTCAGGCAATGAGTCTTAAAGCCATTTTCTATGCAAGCCTACGATACGGAGGCTTTATTTGGAAATAAATTCAATTAGTTCATTAGAGCTTAGTTTTTAAAAACAAACAAGGAAGAAGAGGTAAGTGGCATTATCCTTTAAATGTAATCTTTACATTAGCAATAATTAATGTACAGTAATGTGATCACTTATATACCAGCAGCAAAGCATTGTATTAGGCGAGCCCTGTACCGCCCACTAAAAGCAAGCCAACTAACTTTTAGAATAAGACTGGAAAAATCTTAAGATGGCACACAAGGGTCTAAAATTCTTATTCTGAAAGTATATAGTGCTGAAATATTTAAGCACCAGCTGACAAGGGGAGAAAAACTCCAATGATTTACATAAACAGCAACTGGATTTTTAAGTGAACCTTAGAAATGTAAATATCCTTCTGCTTTGTCATAAACTGTACTATATTCTAAAAAACCTAATATGTTTACTTGCAAAACTTCTAAATGTTAACCTGGAAAATCAAGCAGTAGTGAGACAATGCCTATGAACTGCTTCCCACATATGGAACCAAACACACGAAGGGCTATCCTGGATCAAGTCCGAGATCCGATGCTGCCCATGGAAGTCCATGCACAGCCATCCATCAAGACAAATAGTCAAACTGCTTCCAATTCAAAGCTGCATCTCAAGACAACGAGCTCTGGGCACTGAGGAGTCCATCATCCCCCATGAGACAACCCAGAGTCCTAGGAGTTTAGAAAAGTGATTTTCACTGTCAGCTTTGGAAGCCATATTCTTCTTAGAAGCTTCCACGCTGCCACATTCTAGTCTCTGGGAATTTGGGAGGGGGGATCTCATAGAGAGGGGGAAGTTAGTCATAACAACATTCTTCTTCTGTCAAGGACATGCCATCCTGCACCTTGGTTGGAGGAAGGTCTCCAGTTCGGACAGATGGTGATTGGACCATGTGATGGACTGGTGGGTGCAGGGAATGGTTTTGGATTTTCAATCACCAAGGGAAACCCCGGAACTCTCAGATTCAGGTTTTCCCAAATGTGCCAACATGACTATAAATTCTTACTTGGATGGATTTTGTCTCTGAGTGCTGAATGGAGATGGGGAAGGGTTTTTTTTGGAATGCTGACATTCACCAGCTAAGGGCACAATGGGCTTATTTATTTAGGCTTGTGGCTGATGGAATGAAATGTTTGCTTGTTTGGAGAGTGAGATATAGATCTAGACTATAAGCCTTATTATGGTCTCGATCTATCTCTTACTCTTCAAACAAGCAAACGTTTCATTCCATCAGTATAAGGTATTTTACCATGATCTACGGTATCTTCTTCTTCCTAGGGTTTTTCCCTCCCAGGTGCAGGGTTTGATCTCTTTTTTTCGGAGCCA
>JANHJO010004163.1:75681-88768 GCA_032468235.1 Pseudoxyrhopus heterurus
TTCGAACTGCTAGGTTGGCAGAAGCTGGGACAAGTAACTAGGGATTCAAACCGCCGAACTGCCGACCTTTCTGATCGTCTTACCCACTGAGCCACAGCGTCCCAGTTCCTTGATATAGATACATATGTATTATACATATGTGGGTTGATATAGATACATACCCACATATGTATAATACACATTTCTTAGTAACAGAATAACAGAATTGGAAGGGACCTGAGACATCTTCTAGTCCAACCCTGTTCAGGCATTCCAGACAACCCTCTGTATCATTCCAGAGAAGTGGCTGTCCAGTCTCTTCTTAAAAACATCCAGTGTTGGAGCACTCACAACTTCTGAAGGCAATCTATTCCACTGATTAATTGTCCCCACTGTCAGGAAATTTCTCCTTAGTTCTAGGTTGCTTCTCTCCTTGATTAGTTTCCATTTATTGCTTCTTGTCCTGCCTTCAGGTGCTTTGGAGAATAGGTTGACCCCCTCTTCTTTGTGGTAGCCCCTGAGATAGTGGAACAGTGCTATCATGTCACCCCTTAGTCCTTCTTTTTATTAAATTAGACATATCCATATGTTCTTCATATGTTCTTCATATGTTCCTGTCCCTGGGGATCTCCCTCTGCCCTGCCACCCCCTGCCTGGCACTTACCATGGACTTTGCCTGGGGACAGAGGAGTTGCCGGTTGGAGAGAGGAGGAGCCATGAGAGGCCAAGGTGGGCACGGTGCTGGTCTGGGAGCCATTGTAGCTGTCCATGGCAAGCTTGTGCCTGAAGGCTTCCTCTTTACGGCGGTTGGCGAACCAGTTGTAAACCCTCACCTCGGTCACCAGGTTGGAGCCCAGTCCCTGGGCCTGGGATGGAGAGACCCCACGCTGAATGCACTCTGCCCTGCCAAGGAAGGGCATGGTTGGGTCAGGTCTGGGGCAATCACAGGGCCTCCCCAACCAAATATGTTCCCAATATAGCACAACACAATTCCTGGAAGATCTCACCAACCGACTGGGAATTTTGGAAGCACCGTTCCATCTGGAACAGTGCTTCTCAACCTTGGTCAATTAAAGATTGTGGTTGTGGAATTCTGAGAGTTGAAGTCCACACATCTTCAAGCGGCCAAGGTGGAGAAATAATGATGAAGTTTAGGAAAACCTAAGTGATCTCCAAGAGTATGTGGTGGTTGTCTCTGGAGAAGGAAAGTTGATAATTGGATTAGTATCTCATGCAATCCTGATGCGCTCAAGGCAGGATGATCACAGTTCACAGCACGCTAAGCACACCCAAGGCTATGACAATTGGCTTCCTTCAACAGAGTTTCCACACTTGTGCTAAACCATAAATTACGAGTCATCAGCCGCCATTGCTGGATTTACATAGCACATTAAACAAAAACCCAGCAGACCATTTTATGGATCATTTGATAAGTGAACCAGGTTCAAGAGATATGGTGCATCACTTTGGCAAACTATTCAAAGCAGTCCTCAAAAAGAATATATACACCATGGTGACCACCATTCCGAAAGATGGCTTATTCAGCCCAACATGCAATTGCAGAGAAGTATTGCACTCCAGAGCTGGTGCTGATGAACCTCAAAATGCTTAGGTAGGAGCCCAGCATATTTTGCAAGTTTCAGGTCTTCAGAACAGACAAATTGTCATTGAAATGTTTCTCCAGAGTTAGGAAGAGAGCCAGTTTGGTTAGTTGTTAAGGCACCAGGCTAGAAAGCAGGAGATGGTGAATTCAAGTCCTTCTTTAGCCATGAAAGCTGGCTGGGTGACTTTGGCCATTCACCAGGTGACTGGGAGTTCTAGTCCTGCCTGAGGAATAAAGGCCAGCTGAGTGACTTTGGGCCAGTCCCTCTCTCTCAGTCCAATCCATTTCACAGGGATGTTCTTGTGGGGAAAATAGGAGGAGGAAGGTGTGTTGGATATGTTCGCCACCTTGAGTTATTTATGAAAATAATAAAAGCAGGATATAAACAAACAAATAAAAATAGATAGGTTTGAAGGTTTTTGTCATGGATAGCCCAGGAAAGCTCTCATATATATATTCTGCACTGTGCTAATTGTAACCGAACTATGATTGTGCTGAATCTCTCAGCGTTCTCCTTCTTTTTCTTTTTTTTTTGCATCAAGCTCAGATTGATGGTTAGTTGTTTAAGGCTAATTTGGAACAAAATAGAGATGGGAGGGTGAAGGAGCATTCGCCCCCTTTTCACGGAGCAGATTGTCTTGCCTGACTGAGGGAAATTAATGAAATCTCAACCCTCCCGCCCAATGGGTGTCTGGGGGCTACTGGATTTGGCATAAGGAGGAGGAATTCACTTCCCATCTTGTGGGGCTGGATCAAGGGGCCATTGGCCTGGCAGGGCCTTTCCGGTGGTGGCCTGTGGGAGCCTCTGAGAGGCCCAGAGGATGGACTTTGTAATACTTGAAACGTGGTTTTGTAATACTGTTGCACTGGGTAATTAACAGGGGTTTTCTTGTATTTTAAATTTGCTTTTTCCATTGTGTTGCTAATAATTTCCCATAAACCTTAACCTTCAAGGAAAAGCCTCTCTTTCAGAAACCAGGTCTGGCAGGAGAGCATTCAACACATTGTAGGTAGCAGTTTCATTTTTAGCTGTTCTCAAACCTCCGTGAACAAAGAAAAGAGTCAAGGCCCTCCTTGAGAAGCGCTGAGAATGTATCTTACCCAAACACATTTGAATGTTTTTCGTTTGCAAATGTTTCTTTACTGAGAATACAAAGCTCTTTCCTTTGGCTATAATGCTGTAATTCTTGTGATGTAACTGAACAGATGACTGTTTCTAAACCAATCAACTTTTGCTTTGAAGTTCTTTGTTGGTCTAATCATAAAAGTAAATGTAATCCATTTCTTGGGGTTCCCTCTTCTCATAGGGAGACCGCATTTTATCAGAGTACGCTAATAAATTGCTTTTAAATGATCTTCCAACTTGGTTGCTTATTGGAAAAGGGAAACCGAGGCAGAACCTACGGCCAGATTTGGCCATCAGCTCCCAAGAGGGACCCAAAGGTCTTCCCCCAAGGAGGCCCATCCGTCTCCCCGGTACCTGTTGCATTCCTCCACCAGAGCCTCCCTCTCTTCCTTGCTCGGGTTCTTCTGCCTCTCGTAGGCTTGGAAGAGGATCTGTTGTGATGCCGGGCCCCACTTGAACCGGTTCCTCCGGCCCTTCTTGACCGGGACTTCCTCCCCCATCGGGTCCTCCACCATGAGGCCCTGGCCGGCATGGGTGAATTCTGGAAGGGCAAAAAGAGCGTTGGGCTCCTCAGAGACTCTGGGAAGGGGTCAACGGGGCAGAACTGGAACGCAAAGGATTGCTGAGCTCTGGAGAAGAAAGCAGAAGCCACTCCTTTGGGGTTTTCTTGGGCCGGAGAGTTGAGGTCTTGGTGGCTTCTGTTTTCAGCTAGCTTCCCACCTTCTGTTCCCTCCAAGACCAAAGGCTATCGATGGTTGGGAATAATTTATTCATTATCATTTATTTATTAAGCACATTTCTATAGCCGCCCAACTCAACAGAGAGACTCCAGTGTACAACATCAAATATTCACAATTAAAAATTCACAATTTCACCCCACCCCAATAATAAATTGAGAATAATGGGAGCCGATGGAGCCCTGATTTAGATCCCACCTCTAAAGTCCGTCATCTTGCAGTGTCTGAGCAATGCTTGGCAATTTTACGTAGATGACAGAGAGGACATAGTTAATTACATGTGTATGTACAATTAAATCAAATCAAATGAGACCTAATTGTGGTGGGTTTGCTGCCTATTCCTCTTGTCGTGGCCCCATCATCTTTTTGGGGGGTACAGACTTCCAGAGTGACGTTTGCAGATCCTCCGCCCCCCAAAAATGTTGGCAAGGATCAGGATTTCAGATCCAGAGGATGACATGTTACTGCATTTTCACAGGAAACATTTTCTGCTCAACTTGCAACCCAGGAAGGGGCAATAATAATACACTCCCCGTCCTTTGGCAGGTGTGGCTAACATCTGGCCATTTCCTGCTGAAAACCATCAATGAGAAACTAAAACAAAAGAGCTGTCGAGCCTCCGATCTGGTTCAGAGCCTCGTGAACTGAAGAAGTAGCCTTCCACAGGCCCACCCGCCCTTCAGCCTCATCCTCTGCCCACAGCAGCCCTCAGCCCCAGAAGAAGGAAGACCTGCCCAGATCTCAGGTGGGGTCTGCCTCGAGCACCGTCTCCCACCTCTGCACTGGGAAAGCTTGCTCAGAGGAGCGATGCCTCCAACCTGGGCGACTTGGAGCAGAGATACCTCCCAGAGTCCGAGCCAGCACCCCTGGTCTACACGGGGGGTCTTGGGAAGGGGGCGCATTGCCGGTTGCTGTACTTACGCTGGGCCACCTCTCGCTGCTTGCGAACGTACCAGGTGTACAGGGCGGCTCTCTTCTGGGTCTTCATGGGGGTGCCCTTGTTGAGATGCTGGGAGAGGTGGGACTGGTTCAAGCCCGTTGTGTCCACCACCTCCCGTTGAGGGATGTTGTGCTGCTGGAGGTAGGACTTCACCATCTTTGCCACCCTCCAGGGATCCTCCCTGGAAGAGACGGACAGCGGCTGTCTCAGGGAGGGGTCCTTGCCCCCCTCAAATCTTGAGATACAATTTATTTATTTAAGAAAATGAATATGGCCACCCAACTCACTCTTGGTGACTCCGAGCAGCTTACAAGGGTAAACAATCCAGAATTGCTGGGTTCAATGTGTTTCTTCCAAATGAGTAAAGTCTTAGAGATAACATTCGGTTCTCTGATTCCTGGAATATGTGAAGACACTGGCTACATGCCCAGTGCCCACAACTCCATTTTAGCCCAGTGATATTAAATGAGACCATCATGCTTGCTAAGACTAGTTTTATTCCAAGGTCCTAGCAACAGAAAGGTCCTGCAAGTCTGAAGCCCCCTCCTTCCCTCCTCCCTCTCATTATCTTCAAGAGAACCAAGGAGGATCTTGTCCGAGATGCTTTCTGGCCCAGACTCAGATTTCTTCTCTCTCTGGCCATTGTCTTGCTGACAACTCTTCCTCCTGCTCCACAAGGACTGGAGTCTCCAAGCTTGGCAACTTTAAGTCTTGCGGACTTCAACTGGCCATGCTTGCTCAGGAGTTCTGGGAGCTGAAGTCCACAGGTCGCAAAGCTGCTCTGGTTGCCCACCCCTGGCTGACAGTCAAGGATGCAGCTAGGAGAGGGTGAGTTCTAGTCCTGCCTTAGCCAGCTGGGTGACTCTGTGTCAGGCCCTCTCTCTTAGCCCATGACCTCAGGCTCAGGTGGAAGCCAGTCAATCCTCTTCCTAACTCAACTAATTGATCCGCACTTGGTTGATCAAAAGCAAAACAAACAAACAAAAGGCAGACCCAGCCCTTGTGGGAAGAACACTAGGAAGAAGAAAGCAACTTCAGAGAAATACTAGGCAGAATCCCGCAGACCAAATTTCTCAGATAAAGGGAGTGCAAGAGAACTTCTCAAAAGTTAAGATGCCGACCAATGAGGGGAAAAGCAGCTCGGGAACCCACCCAAGATGCCCAAGGAGCTTTTGACCAAAGGGACAAGGAGACGGGTGTCAATCCCCAAGGAATCCTGTCAGACAGCAGCTAATGCAGGAAGTCGGAACCCCCAAAGGGCCAAAGGAGCAGAGCTCACAAGGGAAGCCGAAAGCAATAAAAGCCCCTTTTGGCTCTAAGGGTGGTAAAACCAGGAGGAGGAAGGGGTGGGCGGCTGCTAAGAGGGGAAGGCAAGATGGGGAGAGGGCCCAATTCCTACTTGGCTTCCAGCTTCTCCTCTGGGGGAATTGCATTCAAAGGCCTCTAAGTAGGATGGTGGACAAAAGGAGGGAGCGGTAAAGAAAATAACAGAATAACATAATGGGACCGCAGAGATCTTCTAGTCCAACCCCCTGCACAAGCAAGAAATCTATACATTCAGGACAAATGGTTGTCCAGTCTCTTAAAAACCTCCATTAGTGAAGCACCCATAAGTTCTGGAGGCAAGCCATCATTTCTACTGATTAATTGTTCTGACTGTAGGAAATTCCTCCCTAGTTCTAAGTTGCTTCCCTCCTTGATTAATTTCTATCTTCTTGATCAGCCTCCTTGATCAGCTTTCAAGTACTTTGGAAAATAGGTTGACCCCCTCTTCTTTGTGGTATAAGAACACTGCTATCATGTCACCCTTAGCCCTTCTTTTCACTAAAGGAGACATTCCAGCAACCGGTCTTCATATTATATTTTAGCCTCCAGTCCACTAATCATCTTTGCTGCTCTTCTCTGCACTCTTTCTAGAATCTCAATATCTTTTTTATATCATGGCAATCAAAACTGGATGCAATATTCCAAGTGTGGTCTTATCAAGGCATTATAAAGTGTTGCTAAGACTTCACGGGATTTTGAAAGAAAGGGGAGTAAGGCAAGGCTGAGGTCTCCTGACTGCTGCAAATGGGTTTAGGGCTCCAAAATCAGGTCAGTTCCATCCAAGAGGCACAAAGGGACCCGTGGCTGTTGTCTTGGAGGAATTTTCGGTGCATCTGAGGAACCATGGAAGGTAGAATGTCAGAAGTTCAGAGAAGGACTGCCTCACTTTAAAAAAAAAAAAGGGTGTGTGTGTGTGGAAGAACGGAGAGCAAAACACCATCCAGCTTGATGTTATTCCTGGGGAAAACACCAGGAACAGATGATTAAGCAATTGGTTTGAGCCAGGACTAAAGCCGGGAGGGGCAGGAATCCTTTCTAGGCTGTCTGCTACTCAACGTATTTATAAGTGACTTAGAAAATATGGTTGTCACATCTGCAAACAACACAACCAAGAGGTGGAAAAATTGAACTGTTTAGATCAGCATTTCTCAACCTCAGTAACTGTAAAATGGGCGGACTTCAACTCCCAGAATTCCCCCAGCCAGCAAAGATGGAGTCCACCCATCTTAGAGTTGGTAAGATTGAGAGATGCTGGTTTAGATCAAGGGTCCCCAACCTTGGCAAGTTTAAGCCTGGCAGACTTCAACTCCCAGAATTCTGGGAGTTGAGGTCCTCTAGGCTTAAAATTGCCAAGATTGGAGACCTCTTGTTTAGGTGACAATATCAAGAGGATTTTGGATTTTGACAAAGGCACTCATCTCCCCAGTAGCAATTAAAAGGCCCTCAAAGGCATCACATGTGGGGAATTTACAGTCTCTTTAGATTGTGTTGTGTTTATTCTGGCAGAGAGTTGTACAACCTGTTTTTAAAAGAAGTAAAGAGAGAATCAGACTATTAGATGCACAAAGATGGGGGGGGGGGACTGGAAAAAAAGTCACCATAGAGACAAGAAACATGAACATGGCAGAACTTGGGAAATAGTGAAATTGACCTCTTTGATCAGGGATAAGATGACTAGAACTTTTGTAAAAGACTGGATATCTCTGATGGGCTTTTTGTTGAAAGTGGAAAAAATAAACTGGCAATTTATAGATTTGCTGTTTAAAAAGGGAGGAAGAGAGCCATGTCATAACTTTAAAGAGGGAAGAGATGTAATCAATTTGTTTGCAAAGAATATTGGAAGTCTTTTTCCTTTCCTTTCCTTCACTGATTTTTCTACTTACTCTTTTATCTTTTATATCTTTTTTCCTTAATTTTACACTATATAATTTCAGGTTTATGTGAATATATACATATGCATATACATATACTGTACACATACATATAAGAAATAAAGAGATAAGTGAATTTAAGGTGGCCATAATAGCTTATTTTACTCTGGGAAAAATGTCCAATATTTCATTGCTCCATAATGCAGTTGAAGAAAATGGGAAATAAATTTGAGTGAAGGAAAGGGAACACATAAAATATGCCCATCTGTCCCCCAGAATGATCTCAGTTATTTGGTAGAACCAGAAATGGGGGGTTCTTGGGGGTAACCATTTCCTGGAGCAACCACTTCCTCTCTAATGCCTTGAAGGGAGGCCGAAAGGAGCGCTCAGGCCATGTCCTGCCTGGGCCTTCGGATGTGGGGCAGAAGTGGGGAGCCAAGGTGGTCCTTAGAAAAGGATGAAGAAACCTAGACATTCAGAAGGTCACCTTAATTCCCCCCTCCCCGGGGGCAGGAGGAACAGGCTTTGATGGCCTCTTTCTGCAGGAAGGCTTCTGGGTGCGGGACAGCTGTGGACGGGTCCCTGGTCCCCTCCTGCCCCCAGGCTTCAGTTCCTGACCTCCTGCTTTTCCCTATGGGGACCACCCCTGGGGTTCAAGTTCCTCTCTTGCCCAGTCCTGAGGTTATTCCTGAAGGGCTTCCTCACCTCCCTTTTGTTACCTGAACAATAAGTAACCCAGGTAGTTAGTTATCAACTCAAAGGGAACAAGAGCCTGGTTGATAATTTATAGCAGCATCTCAAATTTAAATGGAAAGTAAATATCAAGTTGTTAGCATTAAAAGAAAGCCCAATCCTCAGAACAGGGAATTCAACTTTCAGGGTGGGGGGACGACTCCATGTTCCTCCCATCCACATCGTTCCTGCTGAAATCTCCTTCTCTCCTTCTCATTCTCCTCCACGGCCAGAGGTCCCCCCTGTCCTCCAGCCCTGCCTCCCTCAGTGCTGAGCCAAGCCAGTCTGGGGCTGCCCCAGTTTAGCCTGGGTCAACCGGGACCTTGGATTCTTGGGAAACCTCCCGGAGACTCCTTGCAAAGGACCAAGCGGGATGCCAGATCGCCACGCGTGCCAAGGATGCGACCATCCCTGCTGTCCTTTGACCCGGGACCGTACGTCTCTCTCTTGCTTTTCTGGAATGCAGTGGACTTGGAGACGGACAGGAAGAAAGGTAAGACTTGTGTGCAGTGATGTGTTTTATTCTTCTTGGTGGATTTGGGCCTGCCTGGCTTCGGCTGGATTCTGCGCTGTCTGAGGCAACACCAGAGATGTTGCAATGTTCAGACATGGGCCCACATGTCTGCCAAGGAGAAATGAGGAAGGGACCCTGCGCCTACGTTCATTTCACAGGACGTGACTCTAGTTGCCTAAATGGATTTTCTCATTTTGGGAATGGGGTTCCATTTCCCATCCAGCCTTCCGGATTCCTTCTCTCTATTTAAAAGAAGTCCTGCTTGGAATTTTCTTTCAGGAAGTAGCAGCCTCCACAATGAAGGGCTTGAGGCTCAACCCACGCTCGAGCCCCCTGCCTATCAGTGGAACATCTGTGGGCAGCTACAACAAGGCCCTTTTCAGACTCTGAGAACCTCTCAGACCTTGACTACTGCCCGCCTCCCCAGTTTAGAGATTTGGCAGGGGTCCCTCCTGGGCGCTCCGTGCCCCCAACACATCCGTGTTATTGAATCTGGTGATAACGGCAGGCGAGCTGTCAGTGGAAGTTATGGAGGAGCCCAGATGTCATCCAGGACTTCCACGGAGAGAACCAAACTCATGAGAAGGAGACGTGTTGCCCCTTTGCCAGCACATCTGCACCCATAGACCTGGGAGCGTCTGTGGAGATTCACAGTCATCTTCCAGGTCATGGTTTCCCCAAGAGGGCTTTTCCAAAACACAGGTGGACTTTTTTTCCCCCCTCAAAAGAGTTCGATTCTCATCCAAAAATCTAGATGAGAATTGAAGAAGCTTCTTGGATGAGAAGCGAAGCATTTTCAAGGACATGAACCCCCAGAGAATCCAGTTTCCTTTTGGAAAAACACCTTTGGGATTCTCACCCAGGACTGGCTTTCTGTTGGCTCTCTCGGGGAGGGGCTGGAAGAGTTTCTGTTTGGCTGTGCAAGGGTCACCCCACCTTCTGTTCTGTGCCTTTGCAGTTATCAGTACTTTTCCTAAGGCCAAAGTCCAAAGTGCTTCCACAAGCTGGATAAATTAACAGGAGTCCATGTTTACTCTCTCCTCCCTTACAAGATAAAGAGCACAATGTGTTCCTAGAAGGACGGTAAAAAGGCCTGGATGTGGTCCAGAAATGGCCCTGGAACAAGACAAGGCAGATGTGTCATGCCACCAGAGGCAAAAGGGTGGGCAGACTTTTGGGGTGCAGCTTCTGTTGGCTGCAGTGGCATCTTTCTTGCTAGGTTGGGATGCTCCTCTTCCGTCCCTCTCCATGCCAGTTAATTCAAGGTGTCCCCCCCCCTCCCCAAAGTGGCTGTAACCACCTTGCTAGCCAGGGAAAGTGAACGGAATTAGGACTTGGTTCCTGGGAAGAAAAACACCAGGAAACGTAGACCCCCACTTTCCAAAGAAGTGGAAAAATCTTCTTGTAAGAAGTCATTTGCAGTCGTGAAAGGGACAGTAGGAGTTGTTTATGAAGCTATGTTGAATGAGATGGTCTGGGAAGAGGAGAGGAACAAGGGAAACGTTCTTCTTTCATTCCTTTACCCAGAAACTCCCTTGGCTGAGAACAGGCACCAAGAAAGAGTACAATTACTACAGTCAGCTGCACCAACGTGTAAATTAATGAAAATCAATGCAGCCCTAAAACAAGGGTGTCCAACCGGGGCCCCTTGAAGAATTCTGGGAGTTTAAGTACACCAGTCTACAAGGTGCCACGGTTGGACACCCATGCTCTAAAGAGTTTTGACAAGGGGCTCTTAAATACACATTAAAAAGCCCCCCTTTTTTAGCTCATCAGAGCCCTTATACTAGATTTGCATTAGACTCCTGGTGGTCCACACTTTCAGTCACCTGATAAAAGAGTGGAAAAGGTCAATTTCAGCCTTGCATGATTGATTTTATTTTATTGTATGATTTTCTAGACATACAAATGAGTACGTTATCAATGGGGGTTGACTCCAGTGATTCTGTTCTCAACCAAGGACCTAAGAGCCACCAAGGCATTGCCAAGAAATAGAAGAGTGTTTTGCAAAATGATTGGATGTCAAGTCTATGAATGCTTTGGGTGTTGCACGAGGGCCCTGTTGTTATTGCTGTTATTTCTAGGAGGGGTGGATGCAAAATACTGGCTAGACTAGAGCATGGGCCAAATGCAAAACGGTGGCATGGGGTCAAAATGGCTGGCTTTGGCAGGATTCAGGGGTATCCACAGGGTGTAGTCAGAGAAGCAAAGATGATGGCCAGGATAGCATGATAGAAACTGTTTTTATGCTGTTGCCTATAAAAAACCAGCAGAGCTTCAGTGACTCCGTTGTGGCTGCCATCTTGACTTTTCTGACCGCACCCTGTGGACCCTCCTGGTGTGTTACAGATTAGAATAGAATAGCATGGAATAGCAGAGTTGGAAGGGACCTTGGAGGTCTTCTAGTCCAACTCCTTGCTCAGGCAGGAATCCCTCTACCATTTCAGACAAATCCTTATCCAATCTCTTCTTAAAAACTTCCAGTGTTGGAGCATCCACAACTTCTGGAGGCAAGTTGTTCCGCTGATTAATCAAGCAGTTAATCAGTGGAGATCCTCATCATGAGTCTTGGAGCTAGTTCCTATTGTGGGTTCCTTTGATCTTGCCCTGGAAGCTACATTCACACATTTAAAGGGTCTGCAAAAGAGAAGACTGATGGGAGATGGGATAGCCCAGCACTCTTTGAATTTGTGTTATTCTCTCTTGCCCAGAGGTCTGAAACTTCGGAAAAATTGATTCAGCTTAAATGTGAAAAGCTATTTCCTAATAGTGGGCTTCTCTCTTGATGGAGCACTGAAGAAGTTTTTCTCTTCACTGGAGATTTTCAAGCCCAACGAGAGGTTGGACTAAATTGAGGGGCGGGGGGTTCAACCTTGGCAACTTTTAAGACTTGTGGATTTCAACTCCCAGAATTCCTCAATTCTGAGAATTGAAGCCCACAAGTCCTAAAGTTGCCAAACTTGGAGATTCCTGGACTAAATGACCACTAGTGTCCCTTCCAGCTCTAGGATCCCTTGAAAATAGATTGTTGGATTGATGCTGAATTTGAGCAGCCCAGTCTTAAGGGCTCTGGGGCTGAAGAACTTAGCTGAAGGGCTCACATGACCCTCTAGCCACTAGCTGTCTATCCCTCATTTAATATGAGGAGTAATCCTGGTAATTGTGATTCTTTAAGCAAACCTGGATGTAGCAAGCTATGGTTTAGTGTCACATGTGAATTCAGTTACAGTTTCATGTTCTTGGCCAATTCCTCCCAAATCCTCTACCCAAGACTAAAACAGAGGATTTGGACTGTGGGAAAACTATAACAGATATCCCAGAGAGGAAAATATGTGAAGGAAAAGGTGTTTTTTCTTGTAACTAAGTGACCAGATGGTTTATGATAAGGAAATGCTCTCCTCCCTAGGGAAAAGTAAAAGAACCACAATCTGGTAGGGAGTTTCCCAGAAGAACAGAGGGCATCCATGCTCCCTTGAAGAGGTTGTAGGAAAAGAGCCCACTTAGCCCCAATAACACCTTTTAAGGCTCATCAGTTTTACAATGAGGCATATTGTGCCTCCTAACAAAAGATCTTACTCCAAAATAATGGTTCTCAACCACGGCATAATCTGGCTGGGGAATTCTGTGGGTTGAAGGCCACACACTTAAGGTTGCCAAGGTTGAGAAACACTGATTTAAAAGGTGTTTCCAGACAGTTTCTGACCTACATTCTAGGCGGTTCATCCAGAACTTCTGAAGTGTCGTAATTCTGGAGCTTCTTCTGAATGTTCTCTAAGAAAGCAAGAAAAGGAGGGAGACAGGAGGTTGCTGTGGCCTGGCGGGGGCTACGGAGGACCTCATGTTCTCTGCAGAGAATGAAAGCAGTTGGAGAGGATGGGCCCCACCTTTGGAGGCGGTTCTCTGAGATTGGCTGCTGCACTCCGTGCCCCCAAGTTACCATGGATCTGGCTTGACGGTGGGGAAACCCGATGAGGTCAATCGCTATGGTTTGCCTCATAAATCCACAGAGCCATCTGGTAGGGCTTTGTGATAACTCAGCTAAATCCTAGATGAGTTAATTCCGTAAATTTAAGTGAGATGCTTTGAATTCTGAAATAGTGCCAGATCAGAGGGCCAATATTGTTGTCATTGGGGCATCTTCCTGCAAAACTGGCCAGAAGGCTTTCCTTGAGCACTGGGCACCCAGTTCCGGTGAACCCCCAGCTTAGTTCTGCCTGCCTGCCTGCCTGCCTGTCTCTCTCTGTCTCTCTCTCCCTACC
>JANHJO010004164.1:39529-51138 GCA_032468235.1 Pseudoxyrhopus heterurus
GAAAAGTCACTCTCTGTTTTGGGCAGAAAAGAAGCGGCGGGGGGGTGGGGGGCTAGGTGAGCATGCTGTGCATGCGATTAAATAGGCCCAAATTTGGGGGGCAGGGCATAATTTCACCCCAGGGGGATTGGCCTCAGTTCTTGGCCTTCATTTTTTGGGTGGGCCGTGTTTTATGAGAAACACGGTATATTTGCAAATGCTTGCAAACAATTATCTTTAACATAACATTATATTATTTCTACCAATATACACACATCTCTATGCAAATTACACTTTTAAAATTGGAGAACTGAAATTTAGGGCAGTATATGATATGCCATTTTGTTTGTGAAAAGTATAAATTAAATAGGGTTATACTAAATTGGGAATGGAAATATTTTCCCATTTTATAGACATATTTAAAAGTGGAATACGAAAACAGTAAGGACAGTATGTCCTTATAAATACAATACTGTGTAACAATTAGCATAATAGTTAATAGCTTACCTGGATTTCTAATCAAAGTTGTGTTTACTCCGCTATTGATATTCTGTTCATTATACTGCTGAAAAAAATTAAATAAAATATTATCTAGGTTTCATTTGATAACTTTCAACTAGATCAGGAATCCCCAATCCCCGGTTCGTGGACTGGCATGGGCCGCGGCATGCCAGAAACTGGGCCGCACAAGCAAAGCCCCATCCATGGGATATATTTTTTTACATTTTGTTTTCATAACAAAACAGCATGCTGCATTATCTGCAAGTATTTAATAATCCTTCCCTCTCACCTGTGTTTCCTGGCGCTTTTTAATTGCATGTTTGTACAATTTGTGTAGTTTTCTGGCATCAAATTCAGTAAATTTGGAAACAAAAATCCACAAATTCCTAAAATTGAAAAAGAAACAAAAAGATTTAGTCTTAATTTTATGAAACCCCTTTAACAGGTTACATTTCTCAACTATCAGTAAATTACTGCTATGATTCAACGCTGCCTTATTTATTGGATGTTCTTATTCAAAGACAAATTAGATCATGTTCCAGATAAAAAATGAACTAGGTAGCTAATAATGGAATAATCTGCACAAAAATACAAGTCTTAAACTTGGCAGAGAATACTTGGTTCCAACATATTACTTTAACATAGTAGCGGCTAGAACAGAGATCAACTTCCACCTAGTGGTAATCCTATAAACTGTTTAATGATAAAGCAACTAAAAGCTCGGTAGATCTGTGTATTTACTTACTTTCTCCACTGTTTAATTTGTTCAGGATTTGTGTATTCTTTTAGACATTCAGTTATATGGTCTCCAATTTTTATGAGACACTGTCTAGTATGTTCTAGTTGTTCCCTTTCTGAAAGACCTTTCTCTGGTCTATCCAGCTGTTTCAAAGCCGCTTTGACAGGCCTCATTCTTTCTTTGCACTGTAAAAAAATGATATTCATATATTCACAAACAATATAGCATTCAGTTTTGCTAAACAAGTTGATACATACACACTAAAATTTACAGCAGAATGATTCCACTTATCATTGATCTCTTATATTGAAAGCTTTCGATTACAAATTAATTTAACTTTCAATTTTATATTAAAGTTCAGATTAAAATAATCAATATTTAGAACTAACTTTATGCACAAGTAGATCAGCATTACTTAAATGGAAAAAGCAAACGAATTTCAGAGGTACCTACTGCAACTTCTGTCAAGTTTTCCCAATTATTTCAGGCTCATGGGCACATTTTGAACTGGGAAAGTGTCATAGGATCATTAACTATGCTCTTAAGTGCAACTCCCATTCTATTCTTTTGAAATAGCAATGAATAAGTAGTTACAACTTTCCTATGATTTTGAAATCTGAACTAGGATCCCATGCTGACAGTTTTTACAGGTATGGTTAATCTTCAGAAAAGCTCTTTTAATGATCTTTAGTAAGTGGGATGGTCTATTGTGACTGGAACTCTGATTCATACTTTCCGTGCTTCTGTTCAGGTGCCTAGTCAAGATACTCCACAGTCTTGTTATAAAAAGTAGTCACTGTAGTTAACTATAATTACACAAAAATGGCTGTTTTGACAGACTAAAATATATTTTTGCCACATGCTGTTATTTCCTATTTTTCATTATTTATCCAACACAATGGCTAGGCCATGTATATTTGACATAGTATAGATTGTCTTAAAGAGGATGCTTGATAAGTAGAACTCAGTAAAATTATGTTTTGCTTTTCTACCACAAGCTGACCTGTGTGATTCCTTTTCCTCATCTAATTTTGCTCTTTCCAGTAACACAAATGAGAAATCAAATGAACTTCCCCCATGAATAAAACAAAAAGAATCTCAACCCACTTTGTGATTATTTAGAATTTATGAACAAAACAAAAATTCAAGTATGTTCAATATGTGTAGTATCAATAGATGGCAAAGGATGCCAATATAATTGTTCCATAGATCTAAAGAAATATGGAGTCATGTATGTTCAATGCATTTTTGGAATTTTAGTTAAAAATCAATTGTATGAAATTCACACAGCATATAATTCACATGAGGCCAAATCCCAGACAAATGTATAAAGAGTTAAAGTCTCTCAAGCATCTAATTAAAGTGCAATAGAATAATCTAACATTCAATGCTGCAATAATTATCCTCCTAAAAGAAGATCTAAAGGGTTAAGGTGATAGGCCAGGATTAGGAAGATCAAGTTTGTAGTCCAACTTCAGTCATGAAGCTCACTGGGTGACTTTAGACCACTCACTCTCTCTCTCAGCTCAGCCCACCTCATGAAGTAATTTTTGTACAAAAAATAAAACTTGAATATGAAAAGCAGGATATACATTTATCAAATAACAACAGATAGTCTGTCATAATCACTCAACATCTTGGCCAGCAATGCCATTTTGCAGGAGACTTTGAGGTAATGGTGCATCAGAGCCCAACTAAACTTTGCAAAATTTTGCCTGCTGAGAAAATTCTACCTCTCAACTCTCCTTTGCTTCTATATTAGTTGATGTTGCCAATGATAAAACACCACTTTTCTAGAAATCACCCAGAGCCCGAAATCCATTAGTTATTTAACTCTATATGGATTTTTTTCCTGACAACAGACTGTATATATGCAATTCACAATAAGACAAACGAAGTGGTATGATCAAATAACAATGCTTGTACTGAAGATAATCTTACTATACTGAACGTTTTCTGATCCAACTCTTCTGAATCTTCTGATATAGGAACAGGTTCACCGCTTGCTGTTATATGAACAGGTGTGTCTGCTGAAGGGATTTTCTTTATTTTGTCTTTGCTGTCAGATTTATAATCATTTGTCTACAAATAAAAAAAATTAAGAGTTTAAAATGCTGCCAACAATGAAATATATTGGACAGTCAACATTTTACATATGCTTTGTTATTCTATAGCACCCTGAACTGCCTAGATTTCATTCAAAGAGTGAATCGATGAGGAACCCGCCCCCACAGGTGAAGCATAGAATGGGGGTGCAGAACCTCAGTCGCAAATTTGAGTGTTCCATTCACTCAAGATGGGATAGCTTTGCCAATATGTTTAAAAAGCTGTAACTAAACTACAATATTTTATGCATGGAAAAATAAAAAACTTTAGCATTATTTCATTTTGATTAAATGTTGCTGTTTTTCCTGCCCCATATACATTTGGAGTGGAGCTCCTGACATAACATGTGGAATACCTGGAAAAGACTGGCCAGCTCTTGAGTATTAGAATATAGCCCTGTCTATAAAAGAGATCAGGCAATCTAATAGGGTATAATTACCTTTTCTTCTTTAACTTCTTTTTCTTTGTGGGTGTATTCTTTTCCTTTGCTTTCCCTCTTTTCTTTCGTATCTTTTTCTTTCATCTCCTTCTTATCTTCTTTTTCTTTTTTCTCCCTTTTTAGTTCTTTTTTATTTTCCTTAGTTTCTCTTTTTTCATCAGCCTGCTTTTTCAAAGCAATATCTGTATCAAGATTTTCTTCATTTTCTTTTTCCATTTTTATCTTGCTTGAATTTTTCAATGAAACCATTTCATCCTATAACATATAAACAAATTTGCTGAAATGAAAAATCTAAACATTTGTTTCTATTTATAATCAGTGATGAAGTAAACAATGTTTAAAGTATCTACCACTTCCCAATTTTAATGTTTTAATATTTTTATTAGAATGTTGTATTCTAGATCATGTTAAGAGGCCCTTCTTTGGTCAGAATCCCAGCCATATTTTTAAGACTTTAAGAAACAAATAAATGTCAATCTTATTTTGCAATTTACTAAAAAAAAGTCATGTAATGTAGGAATGAAAACAAGCAGGAAACTGGGGATTAGGAAGACTGCAATTTCTGATGCTTAACTCAGGAAACTTTAAATAATGTTACATTTTTTAGGTCTATTCTTTCCTCTTAAAATCTATATTTTAAATGATTTTAAATTGGTCAAAAGCACTTTCAAAAACACAGGAATTAAATATCCTAAATATATGCAATATTCCACTGCCATTTAGCGATTACTTCGAATAAGAGACATTTATTGTATAATACAACAAAACAGGTTTAAGAAAAAATCTTATTTCACTTTTATGCTGAGTGCATTCTTCAAGTTGTTGCCTTAAATTAGAGAGCTAGTTTACCATGGGATCTAAAACATAAATACATCAGAAATCACCTTAGAAATTTCATTTAGGTCCTGAACCTGTGTTTTCGATATCAGTTTTATACCATTTTTCTGAGTGTGAAGACTGAATAAACTGGTAATAAAAAAGCTAAATAAATTTAGCAGATAACATTTTCAATATATTCACCTTGCTATCTTCTTCTTCCTCTTCATCAGACTTATCTGAAGGTGGTGGTGATGTGTCACTCTTTAATTCCTCTTTCATTTTTATTGCTTTTATAGCCTTGCTCTTTTTCATTCTTATCTTTCTTCTCTTTGAACCTCCCTAAATATCAGAAAAGCATTGAGTATCAGAAAGATAGTAAGGCTTATTTTAGTGTCTTGTTGTTTCTAAAAATCAATGAGTTGCATGTTTTAAATTTTAGAAATAACAAAAATCATACCCCAGAACTAATTAGTAAACAAGCATGAACAATTTGTTCAGGGAGAATCCTGATTTAACCTATCTTTATGTGGACAGGTATAGAGATAATTTCAAAATATAAACAATGTAAACAGATATATTATATATATATAAAATGAATGTTCAGTGTACTGATTTTTGCTGCAACAAAAGTTACTTACTATTCCAGAAAGTCTTTGTGCTTCTTTTCTTGCAATGTCCTTATTCAATAATTTTATGAGGTAGTCTGCACGGGTTTGCAACTGCTTGGCTTGGGGTTTCTTATCTGGGTCATCTGGTAGAATCTGAAAGCACAATTTAAAATATTTTCTTCAGAATATATCAGTAGCAATATAATGGATAGGGACAGAAAAGCTAAAATTGAAAATACATTATAGATCTATATATTTTTTTATTTGGTTCAAATCTGATGCTGCCCATTCCAGATTGATTCTGGGAAGCTCACAATATAATGTATTCACATTAAAGTAGAATATTTTGATCTATTTAAGTTCTAACATCCCTATATTTATCTGTATAGTGCAATACATAGAAACACTGAAATACAATTTTTGTTTTGAGAAAATAGGACAGGAAAGAACATTATGTATGCTTATCACCTTGAGTTATAAAGTAATAAATATGGGATAAAATGAACAATAAATGAACAAATACTCCAGCATGACCAAGAAAGAAAGCTTACATATACAGGAATAATACAGAATTAATACAATAATACAATTAATACAATAATACAAATGGAATAATACAGAATTAAATGTAAGTTCTTATTCATTCATGTAATATATTACCCTGCTACTATAGAGTAAAATGTACATTCAATTTGTGGCCTTTTCTCTTATGGACATGTACTGAATCAAATAAGTGGCATTATTGAGGACAGGATATTTACATTATTATGGTTTTGAAATATTTTGCTGATTAAAATGCAGTAAAAAGGTAAGCGAAACCCATAGAACAATATTTTCCTTATTTTTCTGTAGACACCATGGAAATAGTAAAAATATAAAATCCCAAATAAATTAACTAAGATAGTATGGCATCAGCTAATCTCTCACTGCACAGTTCCAAAAAAGTCACTATGAACTTTCCACTAAGAAATAGCTTTAATCTTTCAAGCAACATTATATTCAATGAATAGATAAAGGACTT
Source organism: Pseudoxyrhopus heterurus (assembly GCA_032468235.1). Taxonomy (NCBI): domain Eukaryota; kingdom Metazoa; phylum Chordata; class Lepidosauria; order Squamata; genus Pseudoxyrhopus; species Pseudoxyrhopus heterurus. The sequence continues at coordinate 45,742 of JANHJO010004164.1, forward strand.
ACCTTGTGTGTCAAGCTGAGATCTGGGTCCATTTTTATCATTTCCCAGCTACCATATCCATACTCATAAATTCCTATTAGAAGGTTGGAATCATCTTCCTTACCCCAATCCATATCAAAATGAGCAGCCTTAGTGTGACAAGGAACGGTGTATCTAAATAAAAAGTGAGTATGCTTGAGAAATAATGTCTAAGAATAGAACGTAAGCAATAAAAAAACAGAAAGAACATGTTTAATTAAATATTTATTACTATTGTAAACTTGTTTCTCCACTGTATATTAACAGTTCTATGAAAACTGATAGATGATGAATGATCTATGATTATTTGGGGAGCATTAAAATGTTTAACATGGGTGCAGAGATATACATTGATCATTATATCACAGTCACTTTAATAGTGTCACCAAATTAGCAATAGGATTACAAGCTCGGGAGATAGTTCAGAATTCAGCCATAATAAAATAGCAATTCTTTTGTGTGAATGAAATCACTTGTCAGCGTGATTACAATTTTCAGAGTTTCTACTTAAGGAAACAAGTATAGACATACAAACCTCTTCCTTTCCTCTGGATCTGAAGGAATGGATTTATGCAATGGTTCCAGCTCTTCTTCATGTGAGATGACCAACTTTGCATTTACTTGTACCCCTGATATTCGGAATGTTGGGCCTTTAACTTTTCCAAGTCTACCTCCTTAAATTTAGAATGCAACAAAGGAAAAGTATTAGAAGTTCAATACAAAACCACCCAAGGAGGTACAGCCAATTAAATGAAATTATGTCTCAAAAACAAATAATGCATAAAATATAAACAAAGTGACTAGGAATGATGACTTTTAAAAATACAAGGTAAAACAAATGAAACAATAATTATGAATATAGTCCTTGACCTATGACCACAATTGAGCCCAAAATGTCTGTTGCTGAGCAAGGCAGCTGTTAAGTACATTTTGCCGCATTTTACTACCTTTTTTGCCACAATTGTTAAGCAAATCACTCTAGTTGCTAAATGAATTGTGTGGTTATTAAGCGAATCTGGCTTCCCTCATTGACTTTGCTTATTGGAAGCCAGCTTGGAAGCTTACAAATCATGATCATATGACCCCAAAACAATGCATCTGTCATAAATGCATGCCAGTTGTCAAAAGCCTGAATTTTTCATCACATGACCATGAAGATCCTACAATAGTTGTAAATGTGAAAAATGACCATAAGTCACTTTTTTTCAGTGCTGGTGTAACTTTGGACAGTCACTAAAGAAATGGTTACAAGTCAAGGACTACCTATATAAAATCTTACCACTGTATGACCTAATACTGGTAATATTAAGTTTATAGTCCTTGAGTTATGACTATTTGTTCAGTGACTGTTCGAAGTTACTGCGGTGCAAAACAATAGCAATAGAACTTAGACTTATATACTGCTTCACAGTGTTTTATAGCCCTCTCTAAGCAGTTTACAGATTCAGCATATTGCCCTCAACAGTCTGGGTCCTCATTTTACCGACCTTGGAAGGATAGAAGGCTGAGTCAACCTTGAGCCAGGGAGAGTCGAACTGCTGGCAGTCAGCAGAATTAGCCTGCAATACTGCATTCTAACCACTGTGCCATCACGGCTCCAAATAATGCTTATGTCCAGATTCTGAAATTATAGTGTCCTGCCAGGCACATGATCAAAATTTGGGTGCCTATAAGCCCAGCCTGACTTGTGACTGCAGAGGTGCTTCAACTCCCCTCCTCCACCAGTCACATACCTCCACCATCTTTGTCCTTTTGGCCCTCTGCATTCCACACCCAGCTGACCTCTGCTGTCTTCTTGCTCCTGATGCTGACCAAGCATGCCTATACTCGTCCTTCAAAAGGCAGCTGCTGACTGCATATGACGGTTTCCTCACAAGACCTGGGGAAGATCTCATGCAGACAGCAGCTGCATTGCAAAGGCCCACATCAGCAGCAGGAACAAGAACACAGCAAGTCACCTGGAACAGTAGAGCGCTGGGTGGCAAAAGCCTTGTCATACAGGATGGGAGGATGGCTGGGTCTTTCTGGAATAGCTGAGGCTTTCATGCCAAGATGCTGACGATTCTTGGGATAGCTGTGGCTTCACTGGGCTGGGGTTGGCTGCACGTTGCAGCTCAGGGGCTTCTTGCAGGCCAAAAAGCACTGCGCACCAAAAAGCCAGAGCTGCAGCATGGCAAACAGCCATTGGACCGTGCAGCCCTGCAAGGCAGCTGCAAGAAAGCCAAAATGGCAGAGATGATGAAGAATAGGCAGTTGGTGGGAAGCTGAAGGGGAAGACAGTCCCTTATCTTAGAAGAACCGAGGCTCAGGACTGGAAAGAGCCAAGCCAAGAATAATCTGGAAAGGGTTGAGTCCTTGACTAACAACAGATGGGATTCAGTTAATGACAGCGAAAGAGAATCTGGGATTGCTATCACTAAGTGATGCATTCATGTGATGTCATACTTTATGACAATACTTAGTGACAGAAATTCTGGTTCCAATTGCCAGTGTAACTTGTTAACTACTTGTATAACACTATTTTTCTTCAAGTTTAATAGGGACAGATCCATTCTTAGATTCTTAAAACAGTAACGTTTACACAATGAGAAACTAGCCCAATAGATAAGAGTAGTTAATATAGCATTGGAGAAATACATTAATGGGCATATTTAGCATTAGTCAAAAGAGGCAAAGGAATGGGAGTTACTGAAAATAATCTATTGTGTCTCCCATTCACTTTAGAACTATTTTTCACTTTTTAATTTTTGTGATTGTTGTCAATAATGTTCTAAGGTAACAAACATATTATACTGGATATAACTGGAAACAGGAGGAGAAAACACTACAACAAACAGGAAACTGCTATCAGCCATATCAGTAATAACCTGTTCATAAACTCGAAGGCACAAGCAAGAGATGTTATGATTCTTTATGGAGCAAAAAGGTATAATCTGAACTCTTTACTTGGGTTCATACCACATAACTGTTGCTAAGCACTATGTACCTGCTCTTTCTTGTCCAGATGAGTTGTCTTTCAAAGCTTTGAAGCATCCATTATGTACAAGCTCTCCAAGCCGCCTGAGATCTATCTCAGATTTATCCACTAATTCAGCATCTCTAGCTATGGCATCTAATCTGCAACAGGTTAACATTACAATTCCAGTTTCAATATACCAAACCTTTTACATCATTAAAAAACTGAAAAACCACTAATGCTAGACATTTCAGTAAAGTTCTTAATAAGGAAGGAAAGGCAATCAATCCATCTCCTTCCAACAGTAATTGGTATTTTCAGTAATTCATTTGACAGTTTTTTCCTTATTTCCAAAGATTTTCATTAAAGGGGAAGAATACAAAAAATATCTCTATTTTTTGTGTGAGAGGATGACATTGTTTTCTAAGCTTTTACATCTCTAGTTTTTTAATTTCCCTTTCCCCCCTTATTATATTCTCATAATCTAAATTTGACAATTCTATTTACTGAATTTAAAATAGAAAAAATCCTTGTTGCAGGAATAAGTAAATGCTACTAGAATTCTGGTTTTCATGCACAGAACTGTATATATTTTCCTTTTGTTTGTCTTTTAAAGTAGCATTTGGAATACTTCACTATAGATGTTAAAAGAGAAATTCCACTTATTACCGCGTTTCTCATAAAACAATGCCCCCTAAAAAAGAAGGCCACGCCATGATTGGTGCATGTGTAGTGAAATTAAGGCTCCCCCCCCAAATTTGTGCCTTTTTAAGCGCATGCAAGTTGTTCCCATTTTCTCACGTCGCTTGTAGTGAGGGGGGGAAGGGCAGGGGGAACTTGTCCCACTCACCCCATGCGCCTCGCATGGCCACCGGCTGCTTCTTTCCTCTCCTTCCCAAAAGAGCGAGCTAGGCAAGGCGCGTGGGTCATTTCATTGGCTCAAGCCTCTGCCATCCTGGAGCTAATTGGAGGAGCTTGAGCATGGAGAAGATGGAATCCCGAGGAGGGGGTTTCAAAGCAGAAGCAAGAAAATCATGTGTAAATCATTTCCCTTCGGAGTCCTTTTATCTCCACTTGGCCCCGATCATCTCCTTCTCCCTCCCTCCCCTTTCCTTTTTCCTCTCTTCCCAAAGAGGGGAAGGGGCTCCCTTAAAAGCCTCAGTCAGCTTTGGAGTCTAATCCTGGATCTCATTTCAGAGAAGTAGCAGCGCCTGCTCTTGTATATTTTATTGCCTACTTAGGGCAGTGGGGGAGGCAGGGGGAAGACAGCCAGGAGGGCAAACTACACCTTAAAGCACTGAGGATCCCTTCCCCCTCTTTGGGGAAAGAGTGAAAGAGGTGCTGCTAAATTTTCTGGGGCTGATCAAAGCCTTGCAACGAACAGTCTCCCGAATGCAAGGCTCCGCGTTAGCATGCAGTCCCAGTTTCTCTTTCTCCTTGGTTCTTGAGCTCGATTTGAGACTAGCAGCAGGAGCAAAAGAGTTTTCCCCCGTTTTTCTTCCCTTCAACATTTCCACATTCCAGCCAGACTACAAAGGCAGCAGCCGCCACCTTCTCTTTTCTGTCTCTGCTCTCTGTCTTCACCTCTCCATGCAGTCCCAGTTTCTCTCTGTCTCTGAAGACAGAGAGCAGAGACAGGGTTTCTCCCCCTCTTTCTCGGCGTCTGCATCATCATTGTGTTGAGGAAATATAAAACAAAGCAGCAAGGATGATTTTAAAAGGCTGCTGCCTCTAAGGCTGCTCTAGAGGGGGGGGAAAGTGGCTGCGCTGAACTGCGAATAACAAAAGGAAAACTACCGTAGTTGCTGCATTTCCCCTGGAGCCAAAAGATGAGGAAGAAACGGGAGGGAACACTTTGCAAAACTTTTTTAAAAACATCACTGTCCGCTTGCTTTGTTTCTTTGTTTGAAGGGGGGTAGGGAATAAGTTTCGTGATTTGAAAAGCTCAATGATCCTAGAGGGTTAAAGCTGATTTAACAGGGTTTTTTTGGGGGGGCGTGTTTTATGAGAAACACGGTAGCACTAAGCCATGTTCAGCCTCAGCTCACAGCAGCTGCTTTGCACCTGAGAAAATGGCCCAAATCTAGCCAAAAATGTGCCACACAATGTATGTGTTGGCAATTGGTGTGTAAAGGTTTATTTTGGGGTCAAAAGTTTCTTGTTTGTAAATCTGGCCTGGGATTGACCATGGGAATGTAAAACATGGGGAACCCCACGTTTAGTTTAGGATGTAAACGTGGTTAAGCAATAATCTTTTCCCCCAGGCTTCTGATACATCTTTTTTTTCAAAGAAATTGAGAGGTAGTAACTACTCTAATTTGGTGTGTGTTCACTGCAAGCTCCCTAGGAATAAAATTATAGATTTCCAGGAGTCTTATCTTTCAGTTTACTGGCTTTAAAAATACTTCTAGTATTTGATGTTA
>JANHJO010004164.1:51238-71557 GCA_032468235.1 Pseudoxyrhopus heterurus
GGGCTAAATTGATGCCCGCACAGCAGGCATCAATTTAGCCCTGAAAATTAGTTGACTCGAATATAAGCCGAGGGTGGCTTTTTCAGCCCTTTTTGAGGGCTGAAAAATTAGGCTTATACTCAAGTATATATGGTACTTTTTTTATGGATAAGATTTAGCCAATCCAATCCAATCTTACCCAGTTTGCAAAATCTTACTCACAAAAATTTCTTTTTCACGTATATTGCATTTAATACTTTCTTCTTTTGCCTGTTCTATAAAAAAAATGATCTATTTTTGTTCAAATAATTTTAACATTGTTTTCATCCTGATATTATAATAAACACCCAAATCATCTTGTTTTTCTTTACCTCTCTTTTGTCTTCAGTTATGCAAAGGCTGCCTTTTGCCTGGAGGAACTCATGATGACTAATCCTCACAACCACTTGTATTGCCAACAGTTTGCAGAAGTGAGTATTTTAGAATATTGGGAGCAGCTAGTACTTGTCCCAAAAGGAATGGTCAGTTGGCAAGATATACTTATCTTCATTCACCTGTTTGTTTATCCTCTCCTATGAGTACCCTTTCAATTTCTCCTACCATGATTTTCCATCCTTTCCCCCCTCTCTTGTTTCCTAGGTCAGAAGTCCTTCTTTTTTTAATGAGGATATCTTTAAAAGTTTTTTTAAAATAATACATTTAAATTATTTTTTTCAATCTTAAATTTTAATTAAGTTTTTAATCTTTTAATTTGTTATAATCTTTAAAATGAGATCCCATGAAAACAAACTTTTTCTTGTATAGTAAACCAAACTAATCTTATATGATTGTGTTACGTAGTACAATAAAACTGCTAATAACTGGAGTGAGTTTATTTAATTAAAGGTAAAAATAAACAGCAAAATGAAAACTGGTAAATACAAGTCAAAATTACTAGCTAGCTCTTCAGATGGATCCCCGACAATGCCTGAATTAAATATCTAGCATCAATTGTCTCAACTATCTCACCTGGTAAAAATTTCTTTTTAGGGAGGAAAAGTGTCTAACTTTTTCACGTATGTAATACATGATAAATTATATATTCTTTTAAAATTGACATATTTAGAAAGTCTGTTAAAATAAACATTTAATTTACAGGTTAAATATACTCAAGGAGGGCTTGAAAACCTTGAGCTCTCCCGAAAATATTTTGCACAGGCATTAAAACTGAATAACCGAAACATGAGAGCATTGTTTGGTCTTTACATGGTAAGTCCAGAAAGCACTGTATTTTTGTTCAAAAATGATTCGCCTTGTTATTTAAATTTGGAAAAGGAAGGTAGAAAAGTTGACCTTTTCCAAACTTACTAATAGAAAAGAAGAAAGAGTTTCAAGATCTATTGTGAAAAAGCCTGGATTGGCTCAGTTCTTCTCTACTAGTATGTAGATTTACTTAGCATTAGCAGCATTTATATTTTCTATCCATTTTGTTAATATTTGGCCAGTGTCAGCATTGAATTATGGTGATGCCATAATCACACTATAAAATTTAAAGTGGAACTTAATAGTTACGTTTGTTAATTTATTCTACAATACAGTATATGCAGATTTTCTGATAAATTTGTTCGCCTTAAACTAATCTGTTAGAAAGATGACTTTGAATAGCATGTCTTTTCAGCTATGAAACAGCTAACCTATTTTGCATGAATATGTCTTCTCTTCAAAAAAACATAAATACTGTTGCATTGTCCTATTCCATTGTAGTACGTAGTACAGTGGATATAAACAGTGAAATAGATGCATACTTGTGATGTTGTTTACAGGTACCCCTTGACTTACCTCCATAATTGGGACCAGAAATCTGTCATAAGTCATTACGGTCATAAGTCAAGGAACTCATGTAATTCAAAGTAATATGGTTGATACTTTTAGTCTTTGTGAATCATCTAGAGTCAATAGGCAAGTGAGCAGCCGTATAATAAATAAATACTTTTGTTTCAGAAGTTGTTCCATGGTATGGGAGACTGTTGTTTGCAAACTACAAATTCAAAGAAATTCAGAAAGTAGCTTTTTGTATTTTGATGGACAAATCTACCATATCTCTGATTTTTGTCCAACAGAATCAAAGTATTTATTTATTGATTCTGAATTCTGATTTAAAAACTATTAGTTTTTCAGCATAGATGATAGGACAAGATACATTTCAATCCATTTGGTTACACATTTTCACTCTAACGTTTAACCATTTTCCATATGTATAGTACATTTTAGTTTAATTGTCAAAAATTGCTTCCTGATTTGTTTCCTGTTGTACTTCTAGTCTGCCAGCCATATTGCCTCCAATTCCAAGGCCAGTGCAAAAGTTAAAAAGGATAATATGAAGTATGCTAGTTGGGCTGCAAACCAAATCAATAGAGCTTACCAGGTGAGTGTTTTGTTAAACTCAATACAATTTTTTTATAATATATTAGTTTTTAAAGTTTGATGGTACAGAAAAGGAAATGATCTTAAAAAGCCACTCACATGCATATTTGGGTGATGACCTATATAATTCAGAGTTTTTAAAAACCATTCTTGTGGAATCATGAATAGACAATAGAAATTATTTAATTTTTGAATATGTGAATGTTATTTTGTTATCACAAGGACATACTGAACAGATACAAAATATCCATCCTACCTGGTTTTTTACTGTATTTGTCTTTTGTCTTGGGGGTGTATCCCAATCTTATCTACATCAATTCTGTAGGCAGAGACAATGAACTGGGCCCAAAGTTCATCCAGTGAGCTCCCCAGTTCAATCCATTGCACTGATGTATTTTTGTCCTAAAACCCTGACTAGAATCTTTGATTAATTAGGTTTGGATATTTGTAAGTGGAAAATTATTAAGACCATATATCGTGAACAAATACCTAACACTGGGTCCAAGCATTCAAAATGACACTTCTGTAAATGGAAATCACCAGATGGAGTATATAAAAATCAAATTGCCTATATTATTGTTAAAAAGAGACAAAGGAACTCAGTTATATTATCAAAGGCATGGCCAGGTGCTGACTGTGGAACAGATTACGAACTGTTTAGATGCAGTTTCCAAGTTAAGCTAAAGAAGAAAGCCAGTCAGTTTCCACAATATGATCTTGAACATATGCCCACCATTTTCAAGAAGAACATTGGGAATTGCTTTGAAGTCCCGAAGCTCACTAATAGAAAATTGGAGGAATGATGGAATGAGCTTAAAGAAGCTGTGTGGGATAAATGTGAAAAGAAACTGCCAGTAAGGAAGAAAAAAAAGCTAACTGGATATAAGAACAAACTGGAAAATTGCAAAGAAGAGTAGACAAGAAAGACAAAAACCTCAGAAAAGGACCTAAAGAATTTCAAACAGTTCTTAGAAGAGACAAGAACTGTTATTATAACATCTGTAAAGGCACTGATGATACTGATAGAAGAGAATATTTGAAGATGGAAACAGACCTAGAAAAATAAGGAAAGTCTTTCTAAAAAACTCTGAACTCAGAAAGGGTTTGCAACTTGAATTGATAGGGCAAAGCACACTAATAAATAGTAAGCAGTTCAAAGAAGATTAAATAAAGGTGAAAGCAATGTACTGTAATACTATACAGTAGATATGTCAACATCCAAAATATATTAGATGATGTTCCATTCTTATACGAATCTCTGGTACTAGTAGTTAAAGTTAGATCAGCACTACCCATAAAAATATGGCAGGTAATAGAAGAGCCAGTAAAAGTTCTAAACAAGCTATGTTAACAAATCTGGAGAACAAAAGACTGGCCAATAAATTGAAGAAAGTCAATTTACATTCAAATGCCAAAAAAGAGACGTAATGGGGTGTGCAAACTATTGTACAATATTTTTAACTTCACAGCTAAGTAGTGCTTCGTATCATCCAACACAGATTACAGCAGATTGTAGAAAAAGATACCAGATATTCAAGTTGATCTTAGAAAAGGTGGAGGAAAACATGGAATTGTTGCTGGTGCATGTTGGATTGAGAAAGCCAAACAACACCAAAAAGAAGTCACTGTGTGCTTCATGGATTATCAAAAGGCATTCAATCATGTAAATCACATCAGTGTATAAAAAGTGATCACAAAAAATGGGAATTCCAGAATATCTCATTGTCCTCATGAGCAATTTATATACAGGCCAGTAAGCCATAGTAAGGACAGAACATGGTGAAGCAGCCTGGCTTCAGGTTAGCAAAGGAATATAACAAATATGTGTACTCCCCCCTTATTTATTCAACCTATTTTCTGAATGTATATTAAAGAAAACTGGATTGGAAGAAGATGAGAATGGTTTTATAATTGGAAAAAAAAAATCTACATCAAGTTCAGTCAGAACTGAAGAAGCTTCTTGGGTGAGAAGTGAAACGTCTTCAGGCAAAAACAAAGGAAGTCCAGATGCCTTTTGAAAAAGCACCTTTGGGACCACAGACTAGCATTTGATACAGCAGCCATGAGGCCTTGGAAAATATATTCCAACGATGTGATGTGTTTATATCTACCAAGATCAGAATTGTGTGAGCTATGGTATTTTCTGTAACACTCAGTGGAAGCAAAGATTGGACTTTAAAGAAGCAGGATAAGAAGAGTATTGACGCCTTTGAATTTTCATGTTGGTGAAAACTTCTAAGAATTCTGTGGACAGACAAAAATAAATAAATAAAATCAATGGATGATCGAACAAATCAATCTAGAGGTCTCACTCTGGACCCAAATGATCAGGCTCAAATTATCCTACTTTGAAGGCATTATATGAAGACGAAGTTCTCTGGAGAAGACTCTAATGCTGAGAAAAGGAAAAGAAAGAGAAGAAGTGGACAACCAACAAAATAAATGGGTGCAGGGACAGATTGTCATGGAGAAAATCTTTATGGTAATTGGGAATTGACAACAAGATGATAGCACATAATAAATTGTGAATAATGTACGGAATGCTTGTTTGATAGATTTGTAATGCAATCTAGTTGTTGCATAACTGAAGATGATTACAGTCCAGCGTTCTTGGTTTTAAGAGCTTTAGCATCAGTATTTTTGCACTCTATATAGTATTTCTTCATATTGAGCCTCAGCGGCACAGTGGTTAGAATGCAGTACTTTAGGCTACTTCTGCTGCCTGCTGGCTGCCTGCAATTTGGCAGTTCAAATCTCACGAGGCTCAAGGTTGACTCAGCCTTCCATCCTTCTGAGGTGGGTAAAATGTGGATCCAAAATTATTGGGGGCAATATGCTGACTCTGTAAACTGCTTAGAGAGGGCTGTAATACACTGTAAAATAGTATATAAGTTTAAGTGCTATTGCTATATTGCTATAAATATCTTCAATGGTTGGCATTGTTACATCATGCACTATATCAATTTAGTTAGAAATTAAGAAGATTATTATCGTTTAGAAAATAGCCTATTGCTTTGGGCTGATTGGTTCATTCTTAATCATTGACAATGGATGCTCTGATTTTATGTTAATGCAGGTTAAATGCTAAGCACACAATTTTATAATATGCAAATTAGTTTTCTTAGTGATAAAAGGTATCTATATGAAACTGACTTCAAAATAATATCAGCAATTTATCAAACCTGCTGATAAAATTCAGTTCTGTAAAGTTAGATACTAAGAGTTCCTTAAACTCAGCAGTACAAATTATAAAATGCAATGTATATTTTATAACTTTATAGTCCAGTTCCAAAGCTATTGGGAAGTTATGTTGGAAGTGAATCAAAATTATCGTTAACTGGCTCCTCTTTCAGTTGATACTTAACAGAATAGTTGCATTGTTACTCAACTAAAATATACTTAAAACAAATGTCAGCATTTCTTTGTGACTTCATGTATTTATGATATATTGCATACTTCAGCTGTATTAACTGAAAAGTGACAGATACCATTTCTAGCTAAAAACTGCAAGGGGAATTTAAATAGGTGGGATAAAATTACATAAATGAGAAATTGGCCTGAATATCAAGTTTACACCCTACCCTTATAAAAGATGCCATAAAAAAACTGCTGAACAAATACCAAACTTTGCTTGACCTGAGTGCACCATGTGGTTTGCCTTGTCCATATGTATTTAAAGCTACTAAAAACCTAGCAAATGGACTGAGAATGTACTGTAAGTATTGTTTCTTTGAAACATCTCTGTTGTTAAAGGTTGCCACCTTGTGAGCAGAGCAAAGAAGTATTCATGTTCACCCCCATTTTTAAGTAAGGAGAATAGAACAAGAACTGAAGTTTTAAGGAAGTAAATCTAATAGGTTAGATTTGTTAGATCCTGAATCATTTGTGTATGCACAGAAAAACGGTGTAGTGGTTAAAACATCAAGATAGAAACTGGGAGGCCATGAGTTTGAGCCACACCTTAGACAGCCAGGTAACCATGGACCAGTGAGCTATAGATCATCAGCTATAAGAAGGAGACAATGGCAAACTACTTCTGAGAAACCCTGCCAACAAAACTGCAGGGATTTTTCCATGCAGTTGCCAGGATTCAAAAATTGACTTGATTGCACAACAAATTGTAATAGACGACTCTTGTCATTACATTCGAGCAAAAGTTTTATATAATTAAGTGACATTAATGTTGTCATAGCATTACTAAAATAGGATGAGATGCTGGAATACCTAAATCTATTTTTTTGTTTTTATTTTGCTTTCTATAACTACTCTGTGACTTTGTTAATCATACATTTAAATTATAAGTATATTTTTTTTATCCTTCACTGTATTAATTTATTAATACATGCATAAAAATTTATGTTTAAAATTTTTTCCTTGCTTTTTCTACTGAGCTGAAACCAATTACCATATTTTTCCATAGAAATACCGGTATCATTTTGAACAGTGAATGTTTGAATAATCATTTCATAGGATTTCTTAACTGCACTAATTGAGACTTCCCTGTACATTGTAAGATATAGGTAGTCTTCAGCTTGCAACCAGAATAGGGACTGGAAAATTCACCAGTAAGCCGTACAGACGTTAGACGACACATCATGGGACCATATTCAATTTTACTATCTTTTTCAATTGGTCGTTAAGTGAGCATATGCTTGCAACCTTCGACCTCTTTCCAACTTCCTTATTGACTTTACTTGTTGGAAGCTTGCTGGGAAGGTCAGAAATGATGTTCATATTACCACTGGATACTGCAATTGACAATAATCCAGGCTGATGGCTAAGCATTGGGTGTGACCATGGGGACATTGCAATGGTCATAAGTGTGAGGGCCAGTTTTAGGTTGCTTCTTTCCAGCACCATCATAACTGCAAATAGTCACTAGACGAAAGGTTGAACTGAGCCACTACCTTTGGTAAGGCAGTATAATCTATCTTATAGTACCAATTGCTGTAATGTGAGTAATTTTACCCTCAAATCCTGCTTGTTGGCTTCTTAAAAATACTTCATTAGCTATTGCATACCGTGTGTTCTCATAAAACACGGCCCACCTAAAAAAGAAGGCCAAGCACTGATTGGTGGACGGGGGTGAACTTAAGGCCTGCCCCCCAAATTTGTGCCTATTTAAATGCATGCACGGCTGTTTCCCATTTTCTCACATCGCCGGGGGGAAGGGGAGGGTTAGGGTTAGGGCGATCCTGCAGCTGAGTTTCTCACAAGGAGGTCCATTCCGTCAGTGTTTCAGGCAACTAAATTAAAACAGCAATAAGGCACAGAGGGCGAGAGAGGAATGGCACATCCGCCTGTTGCAGCTCTTGCTAAATACCCAAATCAGGCTAAACTCCACTGGAAACAGCTTTACCTCCCCCTCCCCTGTCTCCCAAGGCTACTTTGCCAGATTTTTCACTTCCCCCCAACTCCTCTCCCTTCTGTTCACCTGCGGAGACTGAGACGCTGGAAAGGGGGCGTGAAAGGGTGGCAACCAACACGATTCTCCCAAGTAAATAACAGAGGACCTTTAATGCCCCCCTGCTACCATCCACCGTTCCCTGCCACACAAAGCAAAGTGAACCGTAAAGAGAAGCTGCTCCCTCCAGCCTCTACTCGGCCCTTCCATGCACACGCACAAAACTTACCTCCACTCCACTCCCCACCCTTGCAAACACCACCAACCTTTCTTTTTGTTTTTTGTGCAAATCAATTCCAAAACTTCTTCCAGCTTCCCCTGGGGACTTTTGGCTTGCTTTTAAAATGTCTATAGCCTTCGTGTGGTTTTTTTTTTTGGTTGTTGGTTGTTTTTTTGGATGTGTGAGAACCATCTGAATGAGGATTCCCTAAAATCACAATTCTCCTTTGATCTGTTTGATCTATAGTGTCACACTTCTCTCACCAGGAAGGCAGAATAACAAAAGAAGAAAGATAAAGGAAGAAGATAAGCTTAATTAGGGAGATCTGTCTTTAGAAACCAGGAGTTAGAGAAATGACAAGTTGTTGTGATTGAAGTTTTAGTTGACAATGATTAATGTCTTTTAACGCTTAAAATAGAGACCACCTCTCCTCCAATTTTGTAGCTTTTTCATTCTTGCATATTATGTTTGAATGTAACAGTTGCCCAGCATTTGTTTGGTACCAAATAAATTCTGTTTTATTTTTCAAGCCTCCGTTCTAAGTTCTTTTTGCTTTCAGTAGACTCATTTCTGATGGAGTTTGCTGTTTTGGGCAGGAAAGAAGCACAGCGGGGAGGCTACGCAAGGTGCGGGAATGGGAATTAATACACCCCTCGAAAAAACGGCCTAGCCCTTTTTTCGGGGGTCAAAAGAAATTAAGGCCCGGCCTTATTTTCTAAGAAACATGGTTGTTATTTACCTTTCAAGAGGTCCCCCAAATTTCTTGTAACTCTTGATAAATCTAAGAAAAACAGTTTGATAAAGTAGAAAATTATTCTTGTTTTAAAATAAACCAATATAAGCAGACATCAGAGAAAAGAAAAATATTTATTAATTTTAGTAAATAATGACTAATTAGAAATGAATGTCTCACAGAAAGAGTTCATACGAAGACTATTAGAAAAGCTGATGTGCATGTATAAAAATATTAGCAGTTACTTTCTATTACCTACACTGTATAACAGTACAAATTAACAAGGAACATGTGATCATTTCTTGATTTATCATTTATCAATTTGAAGAATATTAGATATTTACTTAAACTATAACCCAAATCTAATTAACTTCTGCTGCTATTTGAATTTACAGAAGCATTCAACTATGCCTTTTAACTTCCAAATGAAAAAAATACCATTTTAACACATATATAAAACACATATGCTATGGGAGCATTTTTACTTTCTAAATTGAAATAGATTAGGATAATACGCATTATGATGATGTGTTCCTTACCTCCGAATCTCTGCATCACTAAATCCTTTAATGTTTTCTCGGGGAATGGTACGTGGTCTTCCACGTTTTTTTGGTCGTTTTCTTTCTGAGACAGAGTCACTATCTGATCCAGAATATCTTCTGTTTCTACAACGTCGTCCTTCATTTCCATTAAAACTTATCTATTTTTTTAAAAAAAAAGAGTGCAGAAGTGCTCAAACTCAATCTTAACATTTAGCATTTCAAATAAATAATTGTTCTAAAACAAAAGACAATGAAGAGGTGAACTCTTTTCAAATGTCAAACTTACTTGTTTCGCACAGTTTCTCATTCTTGGAAGCATATAAATTTCTTCCAATTCTTTTTGTCTTTCTTCTTCTTCTAATCTTCGTCTCTGGACCTCTGGAATTATTTCTTCCCAGTTTCTTGAATTTTGTTCAGGCTCCAATTCAATATCATCTTCATCCATATTGGAAAAGTTGGCCACCTGTAAAAATATTATTTTATCAGACACAATATAAATGCACACATTATATAGTGTACATATTGTGACAAAATATATAAATTATCAAATAAACCCTTGCTGAAAATATTATATAGATCTTTAGAGATGACAAATCAATGTTTTTGTTCCAAATCCCCAAAACCAGAATTAGCAAGAACACAAGTAACTCATAATCAAAGTTAATCTAATTCTCCTGTAGTTTTTTCTTTTGCCCCAATGGCCAAATATCTTCATTTGTAAATTAAGAAAGAATTGGAAGAACAGAAAGGAGAAAAATATTATTTTTTATTTTGTTGCAGGTTCCATATAACTTAAAAATCTATAAAGTTGTAGGAACTATATAAAATAGATTATATGTATATTTGAGTAACTATGGAGCAGAGGAAAAATCTGGATTTTTCATGTCAACAATTTGGATTGACAACTAAAGAATGAGAAATTTTATATGACTAGTATAAATATCCTCACATACCAACTACAATTGGGACCAACAGTTATCTAGTTGTCATTAGGTAACAAGGTCATAAAATGAAATATGTGACCACACCCAATTTATGACATCAGTTCTGTGCAGTCATTAGGTGAACACCCATGGCTGTTAAGCACAGCATCACATGACTTCAGCTTGTGACTTCCTGCCAGCTTCCCCATTGACTTTGCTTGCTGGAAACCAGATGTGAAAGTTGTAAATAGTGATCATGTGACCACTGTAAATGCACACCAGATTCACAATCACATGATCATAAGTTCAAGGAGAGGTCATGAACTTTTTTTTCAGTGCCACTGTAACTATAAGTGAAGATTATCTGTGTTGTACAAAGCCCAAGCCAATAAAATACTGAAAAGAAACCAATTCATTTAATTGTAATACTTGCATATTTGACCAAATGTGCTTCTATTATTTCTATTCCTCTGCATTAAAAGTTCTGATGTAATGGAAATAAAGGCTAAACTAATTTAAATTAGAGCTCTATGTATGCTTATGTAGAAATGAATACCATCAAATTTAGAAATGCTCATTTACAAGTAAACATGCATGTTAATACCTTAAACTGAGACAGCAATTCATCTCCCACACTTAATGGTCCAGTTTCATTTTCCCGTGTTTCAGCTCTCTTCAATATTTCATCTATGTCCATTTCCTAAGAATATGAAATAAACTTATACAATTCAATTTTGGTTTTGAAAATAAAACCAAATAGAAATAGATAAAACCAAGATAAATAAAATGCGAGGAGGTTATAATCTGCTTGTACCTGTGGTTCCTGTTCTTCCCCTTCTGATTCTTTGAAAAGTTCCTCAGCACCAAACTTTAGAATAGCTGACAGTTCCTCTTTGTTAAATGGAGTAGAGCTGAAAATGAAGAACAATAGTTTTAAGGAATGCATTTAAGGAATGCTGAGGATACTCAACTGTATATTTCAGGCCATTCATGTGATATTGTTGATGCTGCATCCTGGTATCTGGAGAGTGTGCAAGTCTGGATGAGGAACAGATTCAGGCTCAAATTTGACAAAACCGAATGGTTCTTATAATCTGGGCCTCTTGGCTCTGTGGATATTTCATCCTTAGTTTTGCATAGGGCAGCAATTTGGGGGCCAACGTGGACTTATAAGTTCTCCTCAAAAACCAGGTGGTGGTTGTAGTCCAGACAGACTTCACATATATCCATTGCAGCCATTATGCCCATTCTGGATCAGGAAGCCATACATATGGTAATTCACACCATAGTCATTTCACAAACAGCTTCCTAGATCAGTCTACATGGAGCTGTTCCTGAAGCCACTCCGAAGTGCTGGTATCACAGGCATGGCGGCACAGGCAGTAATAAGTATGCACACTATAACAATAGTAACATCACTGCTCTGAAAGCTGCACTGGTTATCATTTGCTTCCAGTGTAATTCCAAATGTTGACTACCATTCATACAACCCTTCATAGCTCTAATATTGATTTATTGGAAGAATTGCCTATCTCCAATATTTCTGTCTGCTCAATAAGTTCAGGAAAATTAGGTGAGATCTAGAATTTCTCAAATAAACAATGTAACCTCTTGCGACCTAAGCCTGCTTTTTCAGTCACAGGACCTAAATTCTGAAATACTAGACATCCATATTGCTCCTCCTCCCACAATCAAAAAGTCACTAAAATCTGGCTACTCCCCTAGACCTTGGGACAGAGTGGTTGTTGAGCCCATGTAGAGTTTTTAAATTGTTTTTATGTATTTTTTTCTTCTGCATGCTTATTTATGTTTTGTATTCTCCTTCTGTCATTTTTAGGTTTTAATATGTAAGCTGCCCAGAGTTGTCTGGAGTTGGGCAGTGTTTAAATAATCATAACTAAATATTAAAAAAATACATTCAGATATAATTGACTTTTTGATCTTCTGGATCAGGGGGTCCCAACCTTTGGACCGCAGCCCACTACCAGGCCGTTGCTTGTTCGGAACCCGGACACACAAGTGGTGTGCACATGCTTGCAGCTCATGCACATGACTGATCAGTGGTGGGATTGGAATAAAAACAACCGGTTCTCTGGCTGGGTAGGCGTGACCAGTTGGTCCTGTGACCAGATGGGTGACATCACTCATCACACCCAGCCCTGTCTCCCAGCCACTCGCCTCAAAGGCAGAGGTAGGATTCAGACGGTTGGGGCTAATCCCATCAGTGGCTGGCCCACCGCCTGTTCTTTTGGGCTTTTGGGCCGTGTTCAGGCCGTTTTTGGTCTGAAAAACGGCCCGGAAAATAGGCCAAAAAATGAGCAGGGGGGGGGGATTTGCCTGTTCGCCGAACTGCGCAGAATCTTAACTACCACTTTGGCTGAACTGGTGAGAACCGGCAGCAGCCCACCTCTGTGCCTGATGCTCACATGGAACCATCCCCCCTTCCTACTCCGGTCCGCCAAGCTGGAAAGGTTGGGGACCGCTGCTCTGGTTTCTTGCCTCTGATAAGTCTATAACAAACAAACAAACTTTTTTATTTTGCTCACATCCTTTTCTTCTTCAATACTTATCTCTACTTGTTTTGACCCTCCCCCTCACCATTTTCTCCCCCTTTTTTTGAGCAACTTCAACTTGGTCTCTACAGAATAGTTGCTGTAGAAGAATGAAGCAATAGGAAGGTATCCCAATAATTCAGGAATGAAGAGAAATGGGGATTCTCAGTAATATATATGTATACTTGTCAAAAGAACTACAACTCACTAATTAATACATTATTATTGTACTTTAGTGAGGTCTATAGTACACACACATACACACATACCTAGAGGGTGCAGAGCCTGTATGTAATACAGTTTTTCCTGTAGTGTCCATTCTCTGAATGACTAGATGATCTAAAACCATTTTCTTCTTGGCTCTCTCCAAAATATCTTCCTCTACTGATCCTTTGGTCACTAAACGATAAATGTTAACCTATGGGTAAAAGAAAGAAAGATTTAAAAGTTACATAGAAAAACAGAAGTTACTATTCGGAGCAATATCCATTCTGAAATGGAACAATATGAATTTTATTATTTACAAACATGTATTATATTTGAATCATATAGGTAGCACTTCTGGCTCTCATAAAATGTCATGCCCCACCTCGTATTTTAGGCATTTGGCAACCAGTGACCACAATTTGGAACTTTCTTTAGCTGCTTTCTGGCAAAAAATGTCCACTCAGGAGGATGGAATCACTTAATGATCATATGATTTGTTTATAATTTACTTAATGATCACTGTAAAAATGTTTGAAAAATCAGGTCAGGTCTCATGGTGCCATTCAGGTACCCATGGGGATTGTTAGTTGAAGATTACTTGTCTCTAAACCGTTCAATATATGTACTTAAATGAACCATATAACATACTGTATCTATTTTCAAGGAGTAAAATTCTGCAGCAATGAACCACAGGAATAGGGCATCTTTAACTACCTTGATTAACTATTCAGTGAATCCAAATAGAGATAAAATGCAGGAAAAGATAAATGTTTGGGCTCTGATATACCCAACATTAAATTAGAATTTAAATTTCAAACCTGTTTTTTTTGTCCGATTCTGTGTGCTCTAGCCTGAGCTTGCAGATCATTTTGAGGGTTCCAGTCAGAATCAAATATAACAACAGTATCAGCAGATGCCAAATTTATACCTAGACCTCCAGCTCTTGTAGACAGTAAAAAGCAAAAATCCTGAAATTAAGAGAATAGTGGAAAATGCATATGATACCTTATATCATATTTGTGAGTTAAGCTGTCTAAGTTAAATGAAAAAAAATTTTTAAGAGTTTTCTGCGTCTTTCTGCTACAACCTCATAGGTTTCTGGATTTTTGCAGCTCTATCTGATAGCCCTATCGCTTACATAAATGCCATAATTTAGTACAGTAAACTTCTAAGTTAACCTATTAATCTTTGTTTAGTGGACTTTGAATTTAACCAATAAAATGCAAATAAATAAAAATATGCTGCATTGGGTCAGTGGCAGAAGTGGCCGAGGAAAGAAAGGTGTTAGAAAGATTGGGGCAGATGAGATCTGCAACACTGGCAGCCGCTAGAGAAAAGAGAGACAGGATGATGTATGAAAGTTTTGTTCTGTTTATCTGCTCTGCCTATTCATTGTTTTTACGATTACAAGAAACTGTTAATTTGATAGACATTCATCTTTAACAGGTACTCCTTTCTCAATTAGCCTGTTAAATCAGGGGTTTACTATAATGACAAAATTTTAACCCTGTTGTGTTTGGTGAATCTCTAAATACACCAACATTTGTTTTTTCATGTGTACAAGAAAAAACAAAACAGCATATTAAGATTTTTTTTTATTAGTCTCATACTTGTTATGGTTAGTTCAGACTTGAACAAGGATATCAACAGTTAGCAGCCTGTTTCGGAGTTAATAGATGAGTCACCATCTAAAGACCTGCAGGAAGTTATGACGGGATTTTCGATAATCAAAAGGAGCATTACCACTGGCCTCCAGAGATAGGTCTTTGAGTTGCCATTTCCTCCTAATGCAAGAGTACATCACGAAGAGAAAAGAGCAAAGGCGCTCTACAAAGCTCTTCGTAAGACAGGATCTGTGCTTTAATGGTATGCAGAAATGACCTTGGGAGTACAGCAACAAGATACAAACAGGAACAATCAGATAAAAGTTTAATCCACAATAAGAATGTGGATGGGACAAGAGGCTTCCTAGTTTTTGGACTATAAAGGGCATGGAGGGGGAATACTTTCAGACTTGCAAAATTCTATTAATGTAACATTACAATAAAATAGAATTAATTCATCTGGTCATGTTTACTGTTAGGTCTGCTTCATAAGGCTGACATGTGCACTCCCATAATGAGCAGTATCAAGTACCTCTCTGTTGGACACAACCATTCACTAACCTAGACTCTGTATACTTTGAATCGTGATTTTTGAATTCCATGACTTTGATTTTAGCTTGGCTAAACCCTCTATTACATTCTGACTCTTGGATCCTACTCTTTTTTTTTTGGTCTGCTGCTTTGCACCTGGACATTTAAAGCATACTTGCTTGATTTTTGAAACTTACTTCTTGTTTGTATCTGTTTCTGCATGTTTAATCTGGGACAGAACACTTACCTTAAAAAAAGAAAAAGACAATTAACTGCCTACCTCAGAGGCTTCTGCATTAAAATGATCCAGTGCTTGTTTCCTCAGTTCTCCTTTTATTGACCCATCTAGTCTCTGTGGGAGAGGGTGGAGAAAGAAAACAATTGTATAAGTATGTAAACAAGCATGAATAATGAATAATTCAATAATGGAAACAAAGTCATGTAGCTCACAGTCATGTAGCTGAAGAATAACATTCTTACTTGAAAGGGAAACTGACGATATTTCAAATATTCAGCTAAGATGTCCAGCATCCGCACCATCTGAGAGAATATAAGTACTCTACTGCCACGCTCTCGTAAGCGAATCAGCAGCTTGTCTAAAAGAATCAGCTTCCCACTACTCCGGATTAAGTTCTTTAAATGAAAAATAAAGTAGTACATTTTCAAACAGTTTTCTGTTTTTGTTTCTTTTTTTAAAAATGGTTGACAGGAAGATTATATTTACAAGACAACATTAATGCATTTCTATGAAAATTGCTAGAAGTCCAATATCTAAAAAAACAAACAAACCCAAAATGAAGTAAAAAATTAATCTTGACTTTACATATATTAATCCATACAAGTGCACCATAAACTAAAGTTGTGTAAAAGAAAGACAACTACTAAAAAAATCTCTTAAAAAGCCACTCATTATACTATGTAACTACCACTTTGGACTAGTATTGGTACTACCTAGCAATGTTTTTACACAATCTTGAGACAACTCAAGGTTTTTGCTGTTGCACACAAGATAAGAGAAATGGGTTTAAGGCAAAAAGGAGAATTGCTTAAGAACCCCTAGTAAAATAGAATTCTCATCAGGAATTTTCCAGTTTGCATCTTAGTCCCTCAGCATAAGGCGAACCATTTCTAAAGATCTCAAAGTCAATAAAGACTGAAATAGAAAAGATGCACTAGCATACCAGATTCTGATATCTAGTCCTTATTACCAGTCTTGCAAATTAAGATAGTCATCCATTTTTAAGGGCAGTCAGATATAGAATGCATCCCAGTGTTATTCAAATAGCATTTATCCTTATGGAGACAATTTACAGATAGTCCTCTACTTATGACTCCAATTGTGACTGGAATTTCTAGTGTAAGTCATCATGGTCATAAATCAAATCAGACCTGATTTTATGACAAATTTTACAGTGGTCATTAAGTGAATTGCTGCAGTCATTAAGGAAATCATATGTTCATTAAGTGAAACAGGCTTTTCTAATAGTCATTTCTTGCTGGAAACTGACACAAAAGGTTGCAAATTGTGATCATGTAATACAGGACACACAACCAATCGTAAATGTGAGCCATTTGCCATGTGCTTGAATTCGGTTGTGTGACTATGGGGATGGTACGACAGTTATAAGTGTGAGTACAAGTCTTTAATTATTTTTTCTAAGGCCTTCATAACTTTGAACTGTCATTAAATGAATAGTTGTATAAAGGACAAGTACCTTTGTCCTTTACATATTTACATACATATTTTCGCATATTGTCCCCAATTCAACCTTACCTATAGTTATCATGAGAAAGTTATTATAAAGGGTATACCTTCCTAGGTCTCTCTTTTTCAGACCTGTTGCTTATTTGCTTGATTTCTAACGGTTGCCATAAAACAAATTTACAAATAATTTCAGTTGCTTAATATAATTATAAATAATTAAGTCAGTTTTCAGTTTTACAAAAAAATGTTGAGATAAATTTCTGTGATCAAAGTGTAAGACAACTGTTCTTTGCAGGCAAATATTATTAAAGGCAACCCCATAGAGAATGCATTACAGTAATCCAATTGGGAAATGACTAGGAGATGAGTGACCGTGAGCAGATCACCCCATCCAGGAATAGACACAACTGGTGCAAGATACAAAGCTATGCAAAGACCCTTTTAACCACAACTACCCCCTGGTTTTTGAGTCAAGAAGGACCCCCAGATTGCACAGCGGATCTGTCTGGGCTCAAAAAACTCCCTCCAGCACCAAAGACTTGAAATTGGCAGTATCCAAATCCCAAAGCCACTCATTCTTGCTAGAGTTCAGCTTAAGTGAAATGGGTATCACTAATCCACTTATTTGCCTTTGCTTAGAACATAGAATAACAGAATTGGAAGGGACCTTGCCTTTCTGAAATCTAAATAAACTATATCCACAGTATTTCCCTGATCCACTAATTTGATCACTTTGTCAAAGAATGCAATGAGGCTTGATTCTTGCGTTTATTTTTCTGTTTTGTAAACTGTATAACTGAAAGAAGATATACCTAATAGAACTATAAAAATATAATAAAACCAGCATCTTGAGTGACAAACCACTAAATCTCACTCAAAATAATATGTGAATCTTGGAGTACGTAATGCAACAATTTAATGGATATTTACCTGTAAGGCCTCCTGTTTGTTATAGAATTCATTATCATCTGGTGGCTTAATGAGGTAGCAATGATTACAACACTTTTTGAGCTCCATCATGATATTCAGAAAGCCTGAGGTACTACCTTTTGATCCCTTACTTAGGGCTTTGTAATTCCTTGTTAAAATCCACCTATGACATTAAAAACATTGTTGATAACAAGTCGGTACAAAAACAGAACATAACACAAGAGATACATGGCAATTTACATATATTTTGTATCATACTAATAAACATAATAAATGACTTACTTGTAATACTGCTTTTGCAATGCACTCATTTCCATTCTTAAAATTTGTTCAACCTTGGCAGGTAGAGATTTTTCTACATCTTTCTTAACTCTCCTCAACAGAAATGGTTCAAGTTCTTTGTGAAGACTTGCATAACCAAATTCCCTTCCTTTCCCATGTTCTTCTTCAAAATCTTCCCAAGAAGAGAATCTTCAATAAAAAAAAATCCTCACATTGTTAATTTGCAATACATTCAAAGAGATTAAATTCAAATATTAGTTTCACTAAGTATTATATATTTAGGATACAAAAATTAATAATTAATAATTACAAGTGATCCTTGTGTAATGATCACTCAGCTGTGGCGATGTGTTACCTCCAGTATTACAAACAGTACATCTTTAAATAATTATGAGTTAAGGAGGGGAACATGACATTTATATTGATATCTTGTTAGTGGGGTTTCTATAAGCATCTAGTTGATCATCAAAGACATGAGTAGGTATTTGCACTAATCCATCAGCACCATTCACATATTCTTACCTTATATTAAGCAAGAAAATGAGCACTGAGATTCATTTTATTTATGTTAAAAAGAAACCC
This sequence comes from Pseudoxyrhopus heterurus, assembly GCA_032468235.1. Taxonomy (NCBI): domain Eukaryota; kingdom Metazoa; phylum Chordata; class Lepidosauria; order Squamata; genus Pseudoxyrhopus; species Pseudoxyrhopus heterurus. The sequence goes on from JANHJO010004164.1 coordinate 69,836, forward strand.
TAAATCAGTTCACTGATACTGGATTTTACAGTCTACAACATTTCATATATTTTTTCCCCTTTAAAGGCAGTGAAAATTAATTATGAAAAGATTCTTCATACAGCCATGTATGTAATAGGTGGCCTTCTTGAGAATTTGTAATTGACCTCCAAACCAGCAACTTTAAATTTCTTGATTTAATAGTTACTGATTTTCTTAAGAGTTACAAGACTAAATATAATAAAGTAGCAAAATTATCAAGTTTTATCTGAGTAGAATAGCACCCAAAATAAAACAGAACTGAAACAGGGGGGTTCAGAAAGATAGGTTTTTATCCATTAAAACAAGAGAAATATAAACCAAATTGCAACCTTACTATATATGTTTCTCAATAAGGCCATGCAATATGATTACCTACTTTTCTGGCATGATGAAATGAAGCAGGGACCACAGCTCTTTCAGGGAGTTTTGTAGAGGTGTTCCAGTGATAAGAAGGCGATGATTAGATTTGAAGTCCATTAATGTCTTATATAAGAGGGAGTCATCATTTTTTAATCGATGGGCTTCATCTACTCCTATAAAGGCCCAATTTAAGCCTCCAAGGAATGACTTTTTAGAAGGAAAAAAACCCCCAATAAGTATGCTTTCTTTTAAAAGAAATAATATATTTAACATAGCAATTTAAAGTAAATTATGGGAAATAAAAATTACACAGGTAAATAAATAATAATATAAGAAGGCAGAGAAACCATTTTATCCAAAGTCCTGGAAGGATAGTGTTGATGAGTTCTGTATTTTTCTTCCAACAGGATGGAAATTATTTCTACCAGCCTTAGAAAAGTCATACATTTTCCCATAATTCTGATGGAAAGGAAGATTATGGATCCTATAGGTGCACATTTTCTTTCAATCTTGTTAAGAATGTCCCCTTTCAGTCTGCTGGAGGAGGAGGTATTATAAAAGGCATTCTGAAAGGTTCAGTCTTCTTTTTGATGATAGGCCTTGTTTTTTCATCTTTGAAGAGAAATGTCCAAAACATCCAAGCCATATTTGGTAGTTATTGGTATTTATCATAACAATCAAACTAGTTTCTTATTTTTAACTGAAAAAAGTAATGTCGTTCTGAATATTTTGTTTTAATCTTTAGAAATTAATTATTAAATTAATCAGTCTAATTACTAACCTTATCTTTCAGCAGAATTTCATAGGTTGTCAATAAGATGTTAAATTTTAATCGTTTGGTCTGTAGATGCATCCATTCATGTGTTCTTATCTATAGACAAAATCAGTGAGATACAAGGCCACAGTTTTTTTTAAAAAATCTATGAAACAGCTAATATAAACAATGTAATTAATTTTAAACCCATTAATCCAAACACAAATTGTATCTATAAAACAGAAGTGTGGTGGGGCAAGTGTGTGTGTATGTGCTCTATATGCTCCTACACGGAGCAACCAATCTCACCCAAACGTGGCACATACACATACCATTGTAAGACCAGCACTGCGGGGATCCAAAATGCGTTTCGGGGGTCTTTGCCCCCAAAAAAGGGTGCCAAAGTGGACAACCCCACCAACTTTTCACTGCCAAGCTCTACTCAACATGTGCAGAGGCCTCTGCAGCCGCAGAGGCACCAACGGCCAATACAGACAAGTTATGCAAATCGGAGGTTCTCCAGCCAATAGAGGCAAGGCATGCAAATTGGGCAAAGAACGCTGGGAATTGTAGGCTGCAGCATTCCC
>JANHJO010004164.1:71657-82487 GCA_032468235.1 Pseudoxyrhopus heterurus
GGAAAGGAAAGGAAAGGAAAGGAAAGGAAAGGAAAGGAAAAGGAAAAGGAAAAGGAAAAGGAAAAGGAAAAGGAAAACCGTCACACATACAGCTACTAACAGTGTCAGCCCCGACTATATCCGGGCAATGCTGGGTCATCAGCTAGTTGCATATATAAACACATGATAATATATGGAGGAATAGGAAAGGAACACAAAATATAAATGGGATTAATAAACAGCTCTGTTTAACCTCTCCATGGGAAAGAAGAGTAGCAAAGATCCTTGATAACCCATTATCCATCTGGTGAAGAGATTGGAGTGCAATTCAATCAAAAGACTTAAAAAACAGCAGTTTCAGTTTTTAAAGCTTTACTCATTAACTTAACTGATCAAGTCAAAAGTTGATCTGAAAATAATAAATGCCAATGGAAATAAATCAAAACTGTATTTCTCTACCAACACCACAATAAAAATGATAAAATATGTTATCAGTAAAACATTAAACACTTTAAAATATATTAGCTGAAAAGTAATAGTAGGTAAAGTGGCTAATGAATTCTGTTAATGTTTTGTTTGTGATAAAACATTTCATTAAGTATCAAATGAAAAAACAAAATCCAGACTATTCAACCATGCTATCAGTTTTTAATTCTATCTGTAGCCAATTAAAGGGATGTGATAAATACAAATTTCATATATGAGATTTATTTCCTATTTTACAGTCTATTTTCCCTTGTTTAACCAAATATTGAACTATTAAATGTCACTATATTTTAATTAATGTCTAGCTAAAAACAAATTATAAATAATAAAATTAATATAAAAGTTCTTTAGTATAGATGTGGATTAAAGTTACACAACTATACAAATAATACTTCCAGATCTCTGTTTCCCATTAACCTATAATTCCACTTACCACATTTCTACTGGTGATATCTCCCAAATAAACTACTGCATTCATCTGGGGAGCCCATGTCTGGATTTCTCTTTGCCAAGATGTCAGGGTGGAAAGAGGTACTACGAGCAGGAAAGGTCCATACAACTGATGCTCATGAAATAAGTAATTCAAAAAGGAGATAGTTTGTATTGTTTTGCCCAAACCCATTTCATCAGCAAGAATACAGCTGTTTCCCCTGTAAAGTGGTATGAACAAAATAAGTTAAACATCATATACAAATTCATTAATTCCTACATATTAGGTCTGAAAAGATTTTTTACATTATTATGTAATTGCATAAGCTTTGAGAGATTATTAAAAAGTGAAACAAGAATAAAGATACAAAAAGCAAAGTAGAAGTAACAGGACTACTAATTTAGCTTCTCTGCAAAAAAAAAAAAAAACCTGCTAACCACTACCTAAATATTTATAGTATACTTTGAATATTAACCATTGGATGTTATTCCTAGTATCTGTTGTTATTATTTTTGATTAATCATTTGACTCTTTTTCTAAAAGCTATTATTCAAAATATCTGAATTTACCTTTGCTATACAATGTGTCAGATACAATATGGTTGTTATGCAGAAAAATTTAAAAGTATTAGAAGGAAATACATCAAAAATTCAGAAAACAATATGGTTGTTATGCAGAAAAATTTAAAAGTATTAGAAGGAAATACATCAAAAATTCAGAAAATGTATGTGTGTGTATCTGACACATTGTGGTGTGGTTTGTTACTATATAACTGGCTGGCAAAATTTTGATCTTCATGGTTTAATAAGACAACAGTACTTTTCTCCCACTTTGCTAAATTAGATTATTAAATACATTTTAAAATCCCAGGGAGCAGGAAAAGAATAGATTTTATCTGATCCTAAAACTGTACTTTGGGTTAAACATGTACAGAAAGCAAGATTCTTACTTCTAAATGTACTAAGGCTTCAATTTTGCAAAGTGCCTACATTAAACCTGAAATATCTTTAGAATATAATTATTATTTTTGCATCTTCAAGTAGGAATGGAACACATTTATGCAGATAAGAAAACTTGTTTAGTATAGTGGTTAGAGCACTTGCTAGAAACCATATGATTCTGAATTCTAGTCCTGCCTTAAGCACAAAACCAACTGGGTGACCTTGGGCAAGTCATTCTCTCTGTCCTAGGCAATGGCAAAAGAGTTCCAAAATTCTGCAGCAAGAAGTCCAACTAGTTAAAGGCCAAAGTAAACAAACAAACAAACAAATAAATAAATAAATATATAGTTCGCTAAATGGAAATGTGTATAGCACTTATTTTCTCTGTTAGTAAAACTGAACTTTTAATCAAATATATATGCACTTTAATATACAGTTGTAAGATTTTAAATATGTACATACTTGCACCATGAATGGGCTAACCAATTTAGTCCATTTAATTGATAATCTCTTAACTCTAGGTTTTCATGACCTCCAATGTAATTAGGTTGCTTCTTTAAAGCCACAAATCTTGGTCTTTGCTTCAAAACCTACCAAAGTAAAAAAGAAATATTATTTTTATTCCTTATTTCGCTTTCAACTGAAAACCTGAATTTTATACTATCTGACATTCAAAGACAACAGATAATATAAAATTGATGGAGGAGGGGAGGAGAGGTGATGTGATCCGTGGACCAGAGTATAACAGGCAGGTATTTAAACACATGGCACAATGAAAAAACATCTTCTGATTACACTTTGCTGCGAAATTGGGACCAGGACTGCTACAAAGGATCTGAAACTAGATTATGATTTACAGCTGCTAATCATTTAAAATTATCTGGGTCTAAGGCAGTCAACAGACCCAATTAATTCAAGCATGCAGCTCTTCAGTTTTCTTTTTTAAGTTTCAAGACAATGTAATGGGGACCTGTTAAAAGGAAGACAACTCTCATCCTCCTATTATTTTGCTTTTCAATTTAATCTCTTTAGGACATATCCCTTCAAGCCCCTTCCCCAGGAAGACTACTTCTTGGCTTGGGGGAATTAGAAGTTGCACATATGATAGGTGATAGGACTGCTGTATTTATTGTTGCATACCGCACACATAATTCAGTTTTTTCTTTTAAATGCAGGGTAACTCCACTCCCCGACATTAATTTAGGGCTAGTACAGTCAATATACTCTATTTCTCCCAATACAAATGCCAATTCAAAAACAGCTATGAGTAGCAGAAATAATAAAGCAATTAAAAGGATAAAAGATAATGAGACAGTGAATTAAATCAAGTTCTACAGGTTATAGGAGACGAGGATTAACTAATGTAAAAAAAGACTTTTAAAAATATATCACTATCTTGTGGCAGCAATGGTGCAAACACATGACAGTGTTGGGAATCTCTGGCCCCAGCCAAAGGTTCTTCCGCCTATCTGAGTAAAGTCTTTCCCTCTGTCAGAAATTCATTGGCTGAGGCTAAAGATTGCCAGGGAGAGCAATTTCCTATTCCTGAATTCTAGACCATAGCTATGATTACACAGCCAGTTTATCATTTGGGAATATTACAGGCCATAAGATACCTTGTCATTGTTCATAAATTGCACCTGATTGTGCAGAAGGAGCCTTAGTCTGAAAAGAATAAAGATGTTTTCACCAGGCACTGAGATTGCCATCAGTACCTTACAGACACCATAAAATTGTTATAATCATTTCCACAAGTATGAAGGAGCGGCCATTCAATATTAAATCAACCACCCCCTATTGTTACAGTTTACACTTCGGAAATAATCCATCTAATTGAATGACATTTACAGTACTTGCTCTTCATATGGCTGCAAAAATAGTAGCTTACTGCGTATGACACAACATGCTATGAGACCCTCTAAGAATGGAGACTTCGTAGCTGAAGCAATTTAATACTAATACGTAATATTCCTGCTTATTTTCCTATTTAACTAATTGCTTGGTTAAATAAATAAATTAGCCTGCCTTTTGAAGGTACAAAGATATTAATGAAATATGTCATTTTTCAAGTTTTCTTCACAGAATTTAAATGATTCCATTGTTATGATTATGTTTGTATTTTCAGAAATATTTTAAACACTCTCCCTCTTGCTAGTTTTTCCATAAGTTGGTTAACTAGGAGCTGTCACCATGGAATGCCAATCTTGTGATCCACGACTGAAAACAAGCGTTCAGGGACATCTTCTGAGTTGCTATAGTTTACTGTGGATTGAATAGCTATCCCAATTTGGAACACTCTCAGGAGGAAAGTTTTGTTTCATACTTGAAATCAAAGGCAGTTTCTGTACTGGCATATTCCTAGATGTTTCTAAGAAAGGCAACCTTGACTGAATCACCACTTATGATGTGATATGTTTGTTTATCCTCAACTCATATTTATTTGATTTATACCTGCCTTTATTTATGGACTCCCATCTGCACAATAAAAACACCTGTATTTTAAATGCTGAATATGATACATTTACTAAAAGAATTTAAATTTTACCTACCTTACAATCTTTAAATGGAGTAGTCTTTGACTGATTTCTACTGAAGTACTCATCAATGCGTGACTGGAACTTTTTTGCAATGAGAGCTCCATCTTCCCAACTGCACTCTGAGTAAGGGAGACCTTGCCATTTACAATAATAATCTGGATAACCTGCTGCTGATTTCTGATTAGAATGGGCTATAGAAAATAAACATAAAAATGAAAAGCAACATTACCATTGTTTACTTAAATAATGAATCATGAAGAACAGATTGTACACGAAACCTGATTAAGATACAATGTTCGTTAATAACGTCAGAGTTTGAGTGAATGTAATTGTTTAATAAGGAAAGATTTGCAAAAAGAAAAAAAAAAGAAAATGGAAAAAGTGACAAATGTTTTGAGAGAATGATTAATTGGTTGGAGATCTGTGAATTGGAGTTAAAAAGCTGAAATAGCATCAGAAAAGGAATTGGACTGAATGAAAAAGGAACAAAGCAAGAATGCAAGTTGAGGAGGCAGCCAGAAGATTAAGCCTGGGAAAGCTAGAGACAACTTCAGCGGAAGGTACATGGGAAAGGAAATTGTTGGATGATCTCACCCAGTGGTTTCATGTGGATGCTAAATAGGTGGAGAGAAAGAGTTGAACCCTATAGTAGCTCACAAAAAAGGGGTCTACGGAGTGTCCCCTTCTCCCCCAAATCAACACCAAAAGTGAAGTGCATGTAGGCTTCTAAGGGAAAGGTAAAAAACTAAATAGTTTGAACTAATTCAGAAGTAGGAAGAAATGGGGTGGACCAGACTTATGTCAGTTGTAAAAGCAATACAGTGCAAATTACCGTCCAAGAGGTGGGGGGATGACAAGGATGGTAGAATGCTCTCCACAAAGGGGGGCCACTCCATTTAGAGAGAAGGAAAAACCACAGGGAGAAAGGGTTGGCTGAGGCTGGAAGGATATAAGGAAGTAAACAATCAACTCCATTAATTATCAGAATGGGGAGTGGAAGGGAGTATGAGGAAATGATAGTATCAAAATAGTAATATGAGAAGAGATAGAGGATGAGCTGCCCTATTTCAATTCCTCCACTCTCCACCTCATCTTGATAACCAAGCAGTGGGACACTGCTATACTACGAGCTCAAACCATTGCTACTGAATGCCAGGTTTCTCCATAATATAACCTTTCTCATTCAAATTTTGGTCTTGGATCAGCAGATGGATTGGGCAAGTATTACTGAGATACATATAGAAGAGAAAGGGAGTGAATTCCTCTTGGAGATATGGCCATCTGGGTATCAATTATGCATTAGAATCAGAATAGATTCTGGACTAGAAGACCTGGAGGTCTTCTAGTCCATCCCCCTGCTCAAGCAGGAAACCCCTACCATTTCAGACATTAGATGTAACACATAGTAGAAGAGGAAGAGGATGAGCACTTATTGTCTAGAACGCTACATAAGATCAGAGATAGTCCTCCACAGATAATTTGAGGATTGGACTATTTAACCACTATCCTAAACAACTAATTTCCTAGGGCACTTCTTGAAGATTTATCTGAAGCCCTGATGTACATTCTGTAGGATACATAGTCTGCCTATGGAACTCAAGGCCCGTGGGCCACATCCGGCTCGCAGGGTACTTAAATCCAGCCCGTGGGGCCAGCCTGGAAATATCAAGGGACCAGCCCGTGGTGCCTCTGGCTGCTAAAATGGGCCGCGTGCGGCATCCCACACCTCGTTTTCACCTTCCATGGCCTCCTTCAGCATTCTGCCAGCTGAAACTGGGCTGAAAACCAGGCTGAAAAATGGGCCAAAAATGGGCCCAAAACAGGCTGAAAAATGGGCTCAGAACAACCAAAAAAACGGGCTGAAAACGGGCCAAAAATGGGCTACACGGCCTGTTTTCGGCTGGCAGAGTGCTGCAGGAGGCCATGGAGGGTGAAAATGAGGTACAAAGAGGCGGCGCACAGACCTCCACACCCCCATTGGCAGGGTGCTGCAGGAGGCATCCGTCCCGACCCCCCGCCATCACCCCTCCCACTGCCGGCCCACAGAGGAGAACTACAATGCTGATCCGGCCCTCGAAGAAATCTAGTTTGACACCCTTTGAATAAGGGGTTGATATTGGCAATTGCCAAGATTGTTCCTGCATTGCCTCCTCCTGGTCACTAATCCAGTAAATTTTTGAATTGGCAAAGGCTAAAGATGAGTGCAATCAAATACAGGTTATCAAAATGGATAAGAACTTGTTTTAAGCTTACACTATGACAGAAAGAGTGGAGAAGTAATTATATTTCTCTGCTATTACTGCATTTACAAATTCAACAGCATTGTTTAAATTTAATTTGTGTATTTTCAGCAAAACCCAGGCTATAAGTAATTTTTAACAGAGTCACTGTGATTACAATGGCTTTAAGCCTAAAAGCAAATAAATAAAATGCATTTAAAATAATGTTTTATAGAAATATTATGTATTTAAATATATTTGAATCATATATATTTCAAGTTTCAAGTCATATCACATACCAATAATTCTTTCTACAATTTGATACTGTTTATGCAAGTCATCTGTAAGCTCTTGCTGACAGTTATAATATTCTACATCTTCTGGAGAAGCATTTTTCAGCCTGGAAAGAAAATATGCAGTTAGTGACATCATTAAAAAAAAAACATTGATACTGATTTCAAGGTATGAAAATACTCTAACAAGATGACAACCACTCCATGTATGACTTTTACAGAGTTGTGACTTTCAATGGTTGGATCCTAAATGTGGCTTGATTTCCCAATGCTATCCTGCACAACCCAAAAACTCTTCCTTAAATATTTAGACAAAGATTTGGGTTAATACAGAAGATTATTATTTAACGCATTTAGGTATTATCTTTCTGACAAGCTACAAAAAATGGTTTATAATTATATAGGAGGTCTGTAAACTCTCACGCATGGTTTTAAGAAGATCTTGAAAGACAGTTTGATTTCACAAACCTTCAAACCTAGTTTGACCTCCCAGCATCTGTGTTTCAGGAAGGGTTGATTTATTATTTCATTTTTTTTTATTAGTTGATCGCTACTATTTATTAAAAAAAAAATTCACTCTATCTTTTATATGTTAATTAACATATAACATTGGTTTGGATTAGCTATGGAAATTAGCTACGAAATATAAATGAAGATTAGATTCGTTAACCTTTTATCAATTAAATTAAATAATAAAAGAAACAAATATTATAAAAAAGAGTAACAAGAAAAAGAGAAGGCTAGCTAAGTCACTTTAGGATTTGTTGACATGTACTTCATGGCCTAAGATCTAATCTTTTCCTTATATCACATGAACCTTAGTCTCAGGAAAGTGAGGACATAGGAAGAACTTTCACTTGATATCAAGCTATTTAGATCCTAGCTAGGGGTATGAAAAAGACTGGAAGTAACAACGTACAAAATATTCCATACATAAATTGTTCTGTGCATGGAACAACTACCCTATGCCTTGTTTATAATGAAAATGAAATAGGATTGGATGGGTCTAGATATGGACCAAAATACCACAATATATTAAGCAGAATGTGTGGATAAGAATATGGAAATACCACAGCTAAGGAATTTCTTTGAAAACAGCATTAGCAGCCATGGCTAAGAGAAATGAAGGGCTACAAAGATTATAGAACAGAAGCCGGTAGAATAGGCATGCTGAGAACCTGTCACTTATTGCTAGTAATCAGTTTCATAAGTAAAAATATGCACACAGGCTAATACACTGGCAGTGGTGGTTAAATTGGGGCAGGGGAAAAGCGAGAGGCAAAGTTCTACGAAAATGAATGGTCAGACTGGTCAAACATGGATTGACAATGGCTGAAAGGGGAGAGCAGGTACTGGGAAGGTAAGTTGGGTCGGCTCTATTTGGAAGAAGATGGGGTGACATTCACAAGTCTTGACTTACTTGCCCTATAAAATAATTTCAGATTCCCTCTGGATTTTGTTTCAGCTAAAACTTTTTGGTTTAGACCAGTTTAGTTGATTGGTTATGGCATCAGGCTATAAACCAAGAGCCTGTGAGTTCTAGGAATGAAAGCTGGCTGGGTGACTTTGGACTAGTCACTCTCTCTCAGCCCAACTCATCTCACAGGGTTGTTGTTCTAGAGTAAATAGGAGAAGGAAGGAGTATTCACCATCCTGAGCTATTTATAAAACTAATAAAGGTGGGATTAAAAAAATCTAAAAAGCCGTGAAACTAAAATGTCTGGAGTTTTGTTTCTGTTGAATTCAGGCTGATCCAACAATGCTTCAAGCAGAATTTCTGGAATCCATGGTTTGCTATCAGTGTTTTTAAAAAGGATTTTCTATTTCATGTACACCCATAATTGGAACTTTAGTCACATTTTAATGACTTATACATAATAGAACCAGAACTAAATTATATTGAATATATTTTTTCATACAGTTAAAAACAAGACACCATCTTGCTATAGACTGAAATCATCTCATTTTTATAAAATGAATCTTTTAACCAACATATAACTTAGCCAACAAAGTTTAGTAAATAGTAATAAAACAGTAAAGTTTACTATTGCTAAAAAAATCAACAATACATTTTCCAATAATATTGTATAGCTAATATTAGATCTGTACATTTCTGAATATAAAATGTTCAATATGAATTTTTACACATTCTGTGCAACATGAATCAATGTAAAGAATAATTATTTTATTATTTCTTAATGCAGACTATGGCAGGAGATATACTGTGAAACCCTGTATGTTCATAACTTCAGCAGAATTGTCTTCTTTTAACTGAAGATTCCACTTTAAATCATATTGGTTTAAAGGCAAAAATTAGATAGCTTTTTAGAATAATAACATCTTCCTAAGTGTTTAGCAATGATTATGGATATTTATTTTCATCCAATGTTTTTTAAAATCTAGTAAAGCTCTATCCCTGTATAGTTTAATTTTACATGGATTTACAGGGATTCCTCGACTTACAAACATTTATTCAGCAACTATTTGAAGTTACAATGGCACTGACAAAATGACTTATGACTGGTCCTTGCACTTAGGATTGTCACAGCATCCTCACAGTCAGATTACAAAAAATTGGCAGTCAGCGTGCATTTACGACAGTGTACCATGGCCATATATATATAATCACTGTTTAGGAAGTGATTATATATATGGCCTAGTCAGCTTTCAAAACACAAAATCAATGGGGAAAAGCAGATTCAGTTAATGACAGTGTAATTCACTTAACAAATTGGCAAAAAAATCATAAATTCAGGTGCAACTCATTTAAGAACTGCCTTGCTTAGCAACAAAAATTCTGGTTTCAATTGGGGTCATAAGTTGAGGACTATTTGTACTATTAAAGATTTTACATTCAAATAAAATCTATTTATTCTTCTGCTAAACCAATGAAGAAACCCTGAATTTGGCGATCAAGAGTACTGACATAGCTTGAATTCGAAAATGTAAATTTAATGACATTTGCCTTATAGACTATCATGAAAATATTATATACGTTAAGAATATGTTATGAAAATTTGCAAACACTCACCAACGCTTTGTTTCCTGATCTTTTTTCTTATAATTGTCCAGTTTTTTCATTCCTCTAACATTTTGCTGCTTTAGAGTTTCTTCAGTTTCCCAGGTATTATGAATATGGGACCAACCTTTCCATTTAATCAAATACTGCATATCACCAGATTCTTTTGATTTATCATATCCTGTATTTGGATCTCCATCAGCTTCAACTGCATAGATAGTGGTTGTAGCACCAGTTGCTGAGAAAAATAATTATAGTTTTAAAAAACTGCAATCCTATACAATTCTTAGATGGAATATAAAATATCAGATGATTTTAAGATACAAACTTATGTAGGCATTTAATGCAATAATGCGATGCAGTGTTGTCAAATTAAAAGTTTCACCGAAATAATATTCTGCCAAAGAATTGACTAATGTAATTTCAACCAATCTAAAATAAACTATAGTGATTGCCGTAAGATACCAAGTTAGACTCAGGAACTTGGGCTAGAGATGCTGATTAGCTGAAGTTTCCTTTTTATGCTGGGCAATCACTAGGATACAGGTACATCTCGCTTACTGTCTTGTTCAGCAACTGTTCAAAGTTATAATATTGCTGAGAAAAATGTTATGACCAATGCCCAGGTTTATGCCCTTTGCACTGCCCGAGCCACATGATCACCGTCACAGTTAATACACAATATCTGTGCCTGAGTATTATTTTTCTTCCCCCCACCCATTTGCAGAAGTGAAAGATTGCAGAGGAAGGGGTTACAAGAAAGTAAACAGGCACACAACAAAAAAAAATACACACTGAAAGGCAGCAGCCATGAGTAGGCTCAGGGCAGAGATCTGCAAGCACACTACTCAAACTGCCAATTGTATTCCTCATTTCATGCTTGCTTACTTGCGTGTGATCCCTTATTCCCAAATCTTTCCACTCTG
>JANHJO010004164.1:112387-122888 GCA_032468235.1 Pseudoxyrhopus heterurus
TAGCGACCGCTTTGGGTAAATTTAGCTACCGGTTCGCCCGAACCGGTAGCTAAATTTAGCTAAATCGGCCCATTTTTGGGCCCAAATTCATGCATGCATATTGCGCGCTGCGTCCCCATCAATTTCGGCCCAAAAACAAGCTGATTTAGTTACCAGTTTGCCTGAACCGTAGCTAAATCAGCTGATTTTGGGGGCTAAATTGATGCGCGCATAGTGCGTGTTTGACGCGCGCTGCACACGCATCAATTTAGCCCCGAAAATTAGTATAAGCCGACTCGAGTATTAGCACACATTACCTTAGACCTAAATTGCTGATCGGCTTATACTCGAGTCAATAATTTTACCCGGTTTTCCTGGGTAAAATTAGGACCTCGGCTTATACTCGAGTATATACGGTAAATAGAATAGCTGTTGAACAAGAAGCTACTTCAAGGGGAGGAAGTGAAGCAATAATGATACATATAGGAAGGCTGGCAGATAAAGTGAAACATGTCCTCTCTGACTACCAAAATAATAGTGGAGTTCTGCAAAGGCTGGGAGAGACAAGGAGAAAAATGGGATCATTTGAAGGACTTTACCTTCAAGATGTGAAACTGAACAAATTTTATACACCATGAAGCTCCCATTGAATTGTATTGGAATAAAGGGAGCAATACTCCCTATTTCTACCAGTTAATGAGTGATTAATTATATTTGTCTGGAAACAATATCAAAGCAAAATCAAAGAAAAACAAGGGAAATTTGTATTGTTGTAGCATGATTGTGCTGTGGTGAAGGAGAAGATGATATATCCTAAAATAGTACAATAGAAGTGGAGACTTCTTATTGTTAAAGTCTTCGTTCCTTCCTTCCTTCGTTCCTTCGTTCCTTCCTTCATTCCATTTCGGTGGCAAGTAGAAATGGACAATAGGAAACAATTTAACAATATTTGTAAGTTTCCCAGAATCATAAATATAAGATGAGCCGCTATGTAAATTGTAATAATAAATAAACAAATAGGATGATGTGAAATATTTGCAGAACAATTCCTCTTTAGTGAAGATCTGGGTTAGTCTGGTTTTTTTTAATCTCAAGTAGGCAGAAAGGGTTGTTTCCTGTGTTGTACCCATTGTCTGGTTTCTCTCAGGAGTTGCAAGTAGCCTCCAATCATCCTCTTTCTCTCTTTAGGGAAGAGGTCAGGCAACTTTTTTCACAATGCAATTGAGTTGGATTATTAATTATTACAATTTTTATTCATGTTTTGTTTTGCACTGGTAATTGCCTTGAGCACCCTGTGGGCTGAAAGGCAGAGTAGGAATTGAAATTGAAATAATAAATGTTCATGCTTCAGTTGCTATCTTGTTTGATTTAAAAAGAAAAAGGAACTAGCTTGGGATAGTTTGTTGAATGTTTCACCGGCGGTTTCTGTCAGTGGTATTTCCAGCTCTAAACATCAGGGGAGGAAGATTGCTGTAGTCAGGGCTTTTTCTCCAATTAGTCATGAAGTTTTTTATTACAAATGAATTCTGCAAAGATGTTTGACTGGGTTTCTTCCATCTCTAGGCTGCTCATTTCAACAGCCTCTTTTAAATGCATCACCATTTGCACATTTGAATGCATCAGATTTGCATTTTCATTAGAAATTGGAACATTTCAGGAACCCCCCATGGATACATGTATTCTGCTAGAAAAACTAGAATAGAATAATAAAGATGTTAAGAGCATGGAGCATGGTTCAAATGGATGACTTTAGGCCTCAATGGATGACTTTAGGTCTTCCACAATCTCTCCTTTAGCTTGTTCATTTTTATAGGGTTGTGGTAGTGATGAGAAAAGAAGAGACTTTTATATATATTTTCTTGTGCTAATTTAAAAAGTAAACACAACTGTTGCTTCAAAATGAGATTGGCAGCAAATACATTTAATAAACTAAATAAATGGTTTTTTGGATGTTTCATCAAGGGAATCTTGCATACACTAAAAAGAGAATTGTTTATAATTTGACAAGTAACATGAGTGAAGCTTTTCAATCAGCTGTGCCACCCAAGTCTATGACCCAACATTTCTCCAACTGAGTGGGACCCAATAATCATTACCAATGATTTATATTCTAGGATAGTAGGTAGTATGAACCTAGCCTAGGCAATTAGTTTAGAATTATGCAAATCCAGGCAGTTGAATATGGTTAAGTTAATCATAGATAAGTATGACATACAAACCCACTTTTTACTAGCTTCCTACTTAAATAAGTAAAGTCATCAGTAACCATTCTATCTAGAGCAGGGGTGTCAAACTCGCATCGTCACGTTATCTCGTGACATATCGTGACTTTTCCCCCCTTTGCTAAAACAGTGGTGGGCGTGGCCAGTGCACGACACATCCGGCCCACGGGCCGCGAGTTTGACACCCCTGATCTAGAGGATAATGGAATGTATTTCTTAATAGTAAGGTGGGTTAAAATAATTTCATCCTGATCCTCCCGTGACCTCTTTGTCCACTCTTGCCCTTGCCTGAAACATGTAATGGAAAGCAAATGAACTGTCCCTGAGGCAAATTTTGAGCAAAGATCAGAAGGGCAATCCTTTTTGGCCTCGCTTAGTTCTTTGAAGTAATATGCGTATGTCACTCAGTTGGTGGATTGCAGTACTAAATATTAATAAAGTGTATATAGGTTGAAATAGAACCATTAGAATTAGTTTTTTCAGCTCTCCCTCTCCCCACTAATATAGATTAAAAGGCCAAGTTATCATCCCCTTGGGAGGCTAATAACTATGGCTCCTAGCAGCAACTTCTTCAAAGACTAGTCTGTTCAGAAGAGAATTGCTGACCTGAGGTGAATTGTACTCATTTGCCATTAATCCCCAGGAAGTTCTCTATGTCTTGGCCATTAAAGTTTAATTGCTAGGTTAAGCTTAACTATATCAACATAATTGTGGGTTACTAGAGCTTTTTAAGTGAGAGGTTAATGGTCTTGCTCCAGTAATTTAAGGCACGTGGGATTTTATTTTGCACATAAGATGTAGATTAGCTGGCTACAGTTTTTGTAGCAGGAACAATATTATAGTAATGAGGTTACATGTGCCCCCTGCTGACATTACACCTCTCTCTCTGGGATGGCCTTAGGCAAAATCCTCAAACTAGGGGTCATCTCAAATGATGAGCAAGTAGGGTTGATGGGTTTATGTTCCTTTGCGGTCTTTTTTTGGTGACACAATTGTATCTTCGGTGGCTTTTCCTCTTCCCAGCATTTTCTAAGCCTTATTTTTTGCATTAACAGCACCTGATGATTGGAGTGAGTAGCTACTATTATAAGCAGATAACATCAGAAAGCTTATTCAGCCAATTGCTGTAATAAAACACAACACTTGCTACTTTATATCAAATAGGATGCTAGTATGGTGCTGGCCTGGGACAGCTTTTACATCAACAGTAGCAAAATTTAATGTATTTTAGCAAATCATCATTTGCGAGAAATATTCTGATTTATTTATTTATTGTTGATATTTATATGCCGCCCCACTCCTGGAGGACTAAGTATATACTAAGCAGGACTGATGATTTTATGAGGCAGCATAAGAGAAAAAAATGTCCCAAATATTTTATATTCCTTTTCTCCAAAAACCTTCAGTCACAGTATGTTAATCGTACAGCATGGATTCAACTCTTCCTTGTTAATAGTGATATTTCAAAACATGATCTAAGAGAAGCTGCTTGTACTTTATAATTTCAAAAGTATTGATTTTATAATGGCTACAAGTATGTGAGAATCTCTATTTCTAAACTAGGACACCCCCACCTCCCCATTTGTGTGTGTATGTGCTTAAAAAGAAAAATGAACAGTAATTACAAATTGCAGTTTAGATGGTAATAGTGCACATTTCAGAAAGAGAAATGTTTAGATATGCATAACAGATTTTTAAAAATCCAATTTTATTTTTATGTATTGAAAAATTGAAAAAGACTTCTACATGAATTTTGGAAGCCTTGGAGGTTTCCTGTTTAAAGCTTAAAGCCTGAATTCCAACTGAAGTCTCTAGAAGCAATTATGTTCCAGTTTTTTGGTGCCTATCATCCTTATGCCCTCCTATATTGTTGTTATTATGGTACACTGCACAGTCAGCCAGATGTTTAGGCTGATTTAGCATTTCATCCATCTATGAGTCCTTCCCAAGGACCTGGGCTAGGCAGATATAGTTGCTTGATGGTGTTAAAGATACAACCCCAGGATGCAAGCTGTGTCAAATAAATGTGCCATTTGTAATTGACTGATCGTGATTTTATCAATGCTGATGGTGTTCCAGTTGTTTTGGAATTGCACCCAAGGCACCTATTATTATTGGTACTATCTTCTCTTTCATTATTATAATCCAGAAGTAGCCTCTTGGTCTCTTTCTTCAATTTCTCTGCTTTTAGCCATTTAGCTTGTTATCTGCTTTGTCCGCTTTTTTAACATAGCGGCTATGTAATACTTTGTCTTGCTATGTCTCTTTTCTATTCTTTATTTGGTATTTCTTGCAGGCTATATTGGTCTCTTTAGTGCACAGTAAGCCTTCATGATATATTAGCTTCAGTGTATCTTCTTCGTTGCCCTTCAAATGTTCTTCTGGTGCCTTTTATCTTTTTTGACTGTCTAGTATACTTGCAACATTCCACGCCCACCTATTTTCATTGGTAAATAGATTCTGTTAACATTGCTATGTGGATGGAGGGCATGATTCATTGTCATTATTTTTAGTACTATTAAGATGAATGGGAAGCCAGTCTCAGATATAATTTATATTTCAAACATGTTCTTTGGCCCCAAACTAGTTTCTGTATATATTTTTAGAGAATAAAATAGTGTAAGGCTACAGCTTAACACTTCCTTGTGGAGCATATCAGAGTACTGTGATTGGAACACCCACTATAGCAACCACTTTGTAACTGTGCCCATAAGGTATCTTCAACATTTTAAATCTTCTCGTGGTCTCAACAGTTGAGTCTTGTTCAGTGTGCTTCAACTGTTCATGTCCTTCTTCAGCAGTCGGTTCTAGACAATATTGATGGAGAAGGAGATATTGTGTCTACAGTTGCTTATGTGTGGGTTGTTCAGGGCTTGATATTCTCCGCTCTTCTGTTTAATATCACTATGTGAGGTCATTCACCAGTTCATAGTATCGCCAGTATGTTGATGATATTCAGCTTTACATCTCAACATTTAAGCTGCATAGATAAAACTGTCTTACTGTCTCAAGGCTGCTTGGGTCTAGATTAGAAGGAACAGACTTCAGCTCAAACCTGCCAAGACTGAATGGCTGTGGCTGTTTGGCACATGAGATCAGGGATATTATTATTAATCTACAAATTCAAGAATGGTGCACAACTTGGAGATCCTTCTGTACCTGTAGCTACTGTTTAAGGAACAAGTGGCAGCTGTGGCAAGCAGTGTCTTTGCACAGGTTCATCTGATATACCAGTTGTGTCCTTTCCTTAATTGAGAGGCTGTTCATATAATTACTGATGCCCTGGTCACATCAGAACTGGATTATTGCAATGTGGTCTCTATGAGGGTGCCTTTGAAGACACTCAAAAGCTAAACTACTTCAAAATGCAGCAGCACATTCAATAATTGGCATCTTGTCAGCATGCCCATGTGTCACTACTGTGCCGAATGCTGCATTGGTTGCCAGACAGCTTCTGAGTACAGATTAAGGTGCTCTTTATTTTTTATACAGCCCCATATGACATAGGGCCTACATATCTGAAGGATCACTTATCTCTAACAGTTTCTGCTAACCCAATATGTTCTGGCAGAGTAGGCGTTCTTCAGGTCCCCTCTATTAAATGTTGTCATCTAGTGTCTAGTGTTTGAAATAATAAAATTGCTTATTTATGTTATGTCTTGTAAAAACCAAAACATGATCTATTTCCCATGAGAAGCTGTTTGTATTTTATTCCAAAACTATTGAAAAATTGAAAAGTACCTGTTGTCCAGATATTATAAGGGACAAACCTGGGATGACCATGGCAGATCTGAAGGAAATGGTGCAAGACAGAGGGGCATGGAGACTGCTGATTCAAAGAGTGGCCAAGGGTTGGACATGACTGAATGGCTGACGATAATGATGACTGAGCCATGGTGGTGCAGTGGTTAGAATGAAGTTCTGCAGGCTACTTCTACTGACTGCCAGCTGCCTGCAATTTGGCAGTTCAAATCTCACCAGACTCAAGGTTAACTCAGCCTTCCATCCTTTTGAGGTTGGTAAAATGAGGATTCAGATTGTGGGGGCAATATGCTGACTCTGTAACTGCTTGGAGAGAGATGAAAATTATTGTGAAGTGGTGACTTCCGATTTGACTTCCAGTGGCGCTGGCTGTAACTCCGCAAGCCCGTGGAGTTTACGCCAGGCTTCCCGGCCCGAGGACTCCTCAAGGAGCCAAAGCCACCCTGTAGTGGTGGTGAAGCATAGGGGATCTGCTAGACAGGTTGGGGGGGAGATTTTTTTCCCCTCCCTGTGCTAGAAAAACCCCAGCCGACAGCGGGATGATGTGGCGGCAAATATGGCCACCATAAAGTCGGAACCATTCCGGGATAAGAAAGAGCAGGAGGAAGCATAAAGAACTGAAGTTGTGGACGAGCGAACATCTAAGCTGAGCCAAGCTGATTGCACTGAATTCGAGAGCAGAGGAGAGAGCAAAAAGCGTGATTGTTAAAACTGAGACTGTGAGTGATTTAAAGAATAATTTTTAGCGATTTTAATAGCCACCCGAGTGAAATGGCGGTGGAAATAATCAAATGTCGAAGTCTGTGCAATGGGCTCTCTCTGGGCTGCGACTGGATGATTGATAATCTCGACGGAATTTCTCAAATGCTTCAAAAAATGCTGAACATTTGCAATGGAAATAAAAATCAGTGTGATGATTTGACAGGGGGAACTGTGGATCAGCTGGTTGAGTGAAGTAAACAGGAAAAGGCGGATTACCAAATAGTGGGGCAGACAGAGGAAGACGCAATGGCGGTGACAATCAAATGGCATAACCAGCAACAAAAGGAATTAAAGAGGAGAAGGAGTGTGGAACTAAAGAGAAAAATTCAATGACCAGAGAGAAAAAAGAAGGACTTATCTGTGGATAGCAGGGAAATCAGACAACAGAAGACGAAGAGAGAGGTTTGGTATTTATCTATTATGGAGGTGGCCGGAAATGGGAAAAGTTTGCTTGGAAGGGGAGCTGACAGTACTAACAGCACAAATGTATTAACAAAGAAGAAAAAAGGGACGATGGGTAGGATATATCTTGGCTGTGTAATCAGTTGTGGCAGAATTGATTTTTTTTCCCTTGGGGGATATATTAGAATAAAACGTACAGAGATGGGGTGGAAATAGTGGTTAACTAGTGATATTGTTATTATAAGTAGTATTTTTAAGAGATGATCTGTAATAAATACTTAAAATGAGCTGAAAGTATTTTTGGCTGATGGTTATAAGAAGATAGATGAATTGATTATAAAAAATGGAGAAATTGACTTTAAAAGATAATGGAAATGATGTTTGATTTATATAAGAAAGAGAAATGGATTAAATGGATTTAAAAAATGTTATATTTTAATACTGTTAACTAAATTGACCTGGCTTGATAAATTGTGATAATATTATTTTAGTTAATTAATGAGTTATATATTGAATAAATACACAACAAAGCTACAGTAAATATATTGGCTGTGTAATTAATTGTGGTAGAATTGATTTGCTCCTGGGGGATATATTAGAATAAAAAATATAAAGAGGGGTGATAAATATGTGATAAATATTTGTAATGAATTGAAAGTGTTTTTGGCCTAAATGAACTGATTACAAAAACTGAAGAAATTAATTTTAAAGATGATGGGGAAAATGATTTTTCGATTTATATAAGAAAGAGAAAGAAAAATAAAAAAATGTTGCATCTTAATAATTTTATGATAAAACTAAAACTAATTTGGTTTCATAAATTGTGACAATGTTATTGCTCTAGTTAACCAATGAACTATACAATGAATGAATATAAATAAAACTATTGAAGTAATTGAAATAGTAGTAATAATGGGAAATAATAATGGAAATTATGATGTTGGATTATATAAAAATAAGAGTAAAATGATGAAAGATTGAATTAAGAAAACTTTAAAGCATAATTTAATGTAAACCCCAAGATACCATAGAATATACTAAGAAGTTAATGTTTTACTATAATGACAAATGTTATATTTGAATTTGTATGGTGAAAAGAATGCCTGGAAACAACTCTGTTCGCGTAATGAGAGATTTTATATAACACAAAAACAATAAAAATTTACAAAAAAAAGAGAAAAGTATTGTGAATGGTATGTAAGTCTAAGTGCTATTGCTATTTTATAATAGCTACTGGTATGTGAGAATTGGATAAAGTTTGCTTCATTCTAACTGGTACAAATTTATCTGAACTATCAGCTGAAGTACAAGTAAACATAAGTATTCAAATTATAGAACTTAACAGGTGGATGGACATATACTGTATGTTTCCAGGTTTATTAATGGTGAACAGATGTATCCATCGAAGAAATTTACAGCTGGTAATCATGTTGGATGAGAACCTGGGACAAAAAGAGGCCATTAAAAAAACAAGTCAACTTGACCTTTGCCCATACTTTGCAAAAAATGTTTAATAGTTCATTCACATAGAATCTTTTATGTGAAAAGCAATGAATAATGGGAATAGTGCAGACATAATACTACAGTACTCTATGGAACGAACACTGATGTTATGCTCCTGATTTTTAGGACATTGCTAAAACAAAACAAACAAAAATCTTCTGCAATGCTCAACTTTTCCACCTTGCCATCCTACGCTGAAACCAATCCTGTAGCTTCCCTCTGCCCATAGATATGCCTGCATCTATGTATGTGTGAACATGTACCTGCAGCAGTTATATTCCAAATACAAACTAGAACCAAGCCAGAGTAGAAAATATGGTAAAACCTCATTTTGATGGACTAATTATGGGGAGGGGATCTATTAATCACAAAGTCTGTAAAATATAGAAGTATGCCATCACCTCTCATATATTGACACAAATGATGTCAATTTATCTAGTAAAATCTGTATGCAAATTATGTTAATCAGACAAAAAAAATAGATTTTTTGCATACAAAGTCCACTTCATTGGTTTTACTAAATCACAGTTTTATTATAACACAGTTATTAAATTGATCAATTGCTACTGGTTGCACACATTTAAGCAGAAAGAGCTGGCGCCTATTCATTCCAAGTTGTCCCTAGCCATTAATGTAGCTTGGAGAATTGGGGAAGTAAAATACCTGGATGAATTACACCTTTTATTGTATGTACTGTATATTGCTGATGAGAGGAAGTAAGAATAAAAGTTTGTCCAAAAACAAAAGTTCAAATTTCCTTATCTCTGATTTGAAATCATACAACATGAAGGGTTCTTGGTGTTCTCTGAACTTGGTTGTTTTCTTTCAGATGTTTCATTACATAAACTAGGCAACATCATCAGTGTGAGTAGGGCGTGGGGTTTGCTCTCATTTTATATTCTATTGGCTTGCCTTGCCAGTACTGAAGGGAGACATTTTGATGGTTCTTTGATTGGGCTGTTTACTATTAGCTTATTTGGCAGTTCCTTGACTGAGGTATTGTTTGCTTCTTGATTGTTGGTCTAATGTTAATCTTCATGTTAATTTCTGCTCATCTGAGTGTTAATTGCTGGTGGGAAGGTGTTCTGATCTTTTTGTTCCCTTTTGGGCTTGTTGATTGTATCTTTGGAATGGTATATAGATGTTGTTTATGTGTCTGAAGATGGCCAATTTGTCAGAGTGCCAGGCTTCTAGGAATGTGCCAATATGTTTTAAAGATGTCAGGTTTTAATGAAACCCTTTAGACTTTTCACTTAAGTATCTGTCTGTATTAAATAGCTTCTCTTAAACCAGCAATATCTTAGTTCAAACATACAATAATATTTTACTTGTACAAGATTCTTGAAATCACCATTCGAAGAGTCAGTGATTATGTGCCATCAAGTTGTCAACTGTTAGCAACCACATAGATTTTCTCCATGACGACCTGTTCCTAATCTGATCTTCTAACCACATAGCCCTGCCCTTGCTTGAATTTGTTTTACCCTTCCTGATACTCAGAACATTTAATCATGTCGTATGTTCATAATATCTAATCATTGTTAACTTCTCCACAAAGAATGCTTCAGAATCCTGATTAACAAACATCAAACATAATGGTAGGGTAGGTTTCAAGAGATAGGTTGGAAGGGGCAATAGTACCATCTAGTCAGCCCAGTGTCCCGAATTATAGTAAAGTTACCAAAAGAGATGAAAATTAAAATAATTCCTCACCAGTCCCCATCCAATATGAAACATATCTGCCATCTTTTGTTGTTGTTAGTTGCAAAGTTGTGTCCGACCCATCACGACCCTATGGACAATGTTCCTCCAGGCCTTCCTGTCCTCTATCATCCCCCGGAGTCCATTTAAGCTCACACCGACTGCTTCAG
>JANHJO010004165.1:260-13140 GCA_032468235.1 Pseudoxyrhopus heterurus
TGTCAACATCTCTTAATTTATGAATAGACTTCTTATATGGCTAGCAAAATTAAATAAATAAATCCAAGTCTCCCCCTCTAAAACAATAAACCAAAACCAAAACCAAAAAGCAAACTTAAATCTTATTACCAACTAGCAGAAAAAAAATCATATTGTTTGGGACAAACCAGTGTTTCATTATGTAGTACCTGATACCTTGAAGATATTTGCCTTACAATTTCAAGAATATTTTCCAACTGTCATAATGGCTGGTGCTAATGGGATGAAGTTCAAAGATCTGGATTTTTTTTTAAACCTATGGTAAAGGTCTTATACTCCCTGAGAATTCTACCAGTGTAAATCTTCGTTCTACAATTAGGACAATGGAAAGTTTTTGTTTTTCTAACCCTACTACTATCATTAAATATCTTAGCTTCACTACATATTCAATAGGGGTGGACCCATTCTTTACTAAATCTCTCCATCTTTCTCTTTTTCTGATTTTCTATCTTCCTACAGCCTGACAATTCATAAGGAAAGACAAAATAGAAAGAAAATGTGGGCATAACTAACATTTGAATGAGGAAAAAATACTTCACAGGTTCTGATCAATAGTTGAAAATAATATACTATATCACACTGACTTTCCTGTAACTATCTTTAAAAAATGATTACTTTTCTTGGCTTTTATATCCATTCATAATCTAATTGCTGAATATACTTAATTTTCCAAGGCTTCTGCCATTTAATGTGCATGAAAGATGCTTTGCTAAAATCCGGTTAGGCTTTGTTCTGCACGCAATCCATGCAGATCAAATTGATTTTGGATTGAAACCTTTTCATTCACTGTACAAAATATTGCAGGGTGTGATTTTTGAAAATGCTATTTATAATATCTGAGTTCCCATTCTCCTACTCATTTAATAACTTGTCAGCATGATCATATGCAAGCTTCTTCACCCCAATCAATTTTTTTGTGAATACTAGTAAAATGACAATTATTAAAATGAGTGAATACGTGGACGGCAGTTGAACTGTCAATGAATTTCTGAGCAGGCAGTGTTACTCAGTGTATGAAATTTTACTTACTAGATGATTTTTGTTTGTAGGGATATGTCTTTGAACCATTCTTGATTACTGTTGACTGCCTGGACAGGTCCCTGCAGGGTTTTTTTTTTTTTTGCAACTATTATTTTCTTTCTAAGGCCAATAGAAAATGACTGACCCAAAGTCAGCCAACTGGTTTCATACCTAGGGTGCAGGACTAGAACACACAGCCTTCTGTGTGTTTTTCACCTAGTGTCTTTAATTATCACACCAGTCTGGCTATTAATAAAGGAATTTAATGAGCCACAATTTGGGAATCTCACTTAAATTGAGATTAAGTTACTTCTTTATCCAATACTAATGGATGAGGTGCAAGTTGAAAGACTTTTCTAATCTAAATTTGTCCATTCTAATGTAGATGAAGCCTAATAATTGCATAACTTCAACTGTAGAGGTTATTTTAAAACTGATGTTTGTATAGTTGAATTTACATGATGATTTTTTTCTTAAATAAGAATGTATGCATGGGTGTTACATAAAGTTCTGTGTTGGACATATTGGTAAATATAGAAAAGAATATCGAAAGATAGAAAAATAGGAAAATAAGCTTTTAAAATAATACTTAGATAACATATTGATTAGCTGTCTTCAATGCTAATTTATATTCTAAATATATAAACTACATTGTACTCTGTTGGAATTTACCTACAAAGTACGTTCAGTGACTCCAGGAAACAAAGCTCAAGTAGAGTAAACAATGCAAAAAAGGATATCAACTAGGGAATAGAACAGCAGGATAGAAAAAGATTAAAGATTTCAAAAAAGAAAAAAGAAAAAAATAGGGGTTGGCTAGAGATGTAAAAAGAAGATTCAATGAAAGCTGTCTGATATCTTTGAACTCGGGCGATGTTAAGCTAAAAATGCCTGGGAAGTCAGACCAAAGTTTTCTAAATTTCTCCTGTTGACTTCTCTTCTGGAAAACCATCCAGAGGTACAACAGGTTCATCTTATCTTTGAGCCAATATAATGCTAGCAGAAAATTGGTTTTCTACTGAAGCAATGTTAATCTTGGTAAAAACTAAGCAAGTTTGTTTTAAGATAGCTTTCCAGGGAAAAGAATACCACCAGGGTGTGGAAGGTCCAGATTTTCAGGTTATTGCTTGCTGCCCAATTCAGTTCCTCTAGTGCATTTCATGTCAATAACTTTTGAGTTGTAATCAGGTTTAAAACCTAAAGTAGGCTTAAGCTATGTTGTTTTCAGAAACAGTTCTTAGGAAAACTTATAGCCAAATATTTTAGAAATTTCTGCACTGGCAGGGAGCTTTGGGCTTGTATATTTCACTACCACATTGTTCCTTTTACTTGGCAAATTACGGGGGAAATTGAGGATACTTGGAACACAGATTGTTATTTCACAGATGGATGCCACTGATCCAGGAAAGAGAAACAATTCCCCCAACAGTAAAAAATGTGGACATACCCAAGTCTCTCATCACTTCATCATCTACTATAGTGACCATCTACTCAAAGCTTTAACTAGGTAAATAGTTTTATTTATTTATAATAAAATGCACAGCATTTTACAAGTCTGCAAATATATACTTCTCAGCATGGATGCATTTGGCTTCCTGTTCTTTTGGCCAGGGTCATTCCAGACATTACCAGCAAATTGTTGGTTGCCTTGTCACTTATTGATGCTTCTGAATGTGAAGTGATTCTGTAAGAGTAAGCTAATTTCTCTACAGCTTTTACATTTGTTAATTTGCATAACTAATTTTCCTCTTTTTCTTTTCTAATACTATATAATTTAATTAGTTCCTGAATTTATATTATAATAGTACTGTGTCGTAAGAATTAGCAGCTGCAAACTGAGTTTGTTAGGCATGCTAAGCCATAATGTGGTTTGTTTCTTTCCATCTATTTAATTTGCCATATTTTCTGAAATAAACTGTGATTCTGTCCTAACATACACAATAGTAACAAGGGTTTCAGATCCTTAAACTAACGATCTTTCAAGATTTGAATGGATTCAAGTAACAAAATCCTTAAGAAGATTGTGAATTATATGCATAAAAATTGAATTCTACAATACAAAAGCACTTCAAAGCCTTGCTTTTTCTCCTTAAATTGTTCTGCTTGATATACCTGTGTGCAAAAGTAGTTTGCAAGATATTTGATTATATCTTGGCTCAAAAATGTCCCCTGCCCTTTCTAAAATTTTCTAATTTATTTCTACAATAGGGTTTATATCAGTCATCAGAAAGAAAGCCATGTGGTCTTTTTTAAATCCCATTAAGATGACAAATGAGGTGGCAGTTAATAATAGCAAGTGCTGCAACTGTGTAAGAATTCTTGTAACTATTCAATAAATGTCTGGTTTAAACTTTATCTAATTAAACCATCAGTGATTACCAGTCATTAGACTACAACAGTAAGATATAACAGGGCTAGAATCATTAACCCTAAATATCAGGCATGACAGAGAGACCTTGAATTGCTGTCCTCGGTGGGAAATGTTTATATGATAGCAATTAATTATAGTTTGCCTATTTCCTATGTATATAGACTAAAGATCCATGTTTGTATAAGGATGCATCCTGAGTGGCTGTCTGTTTCTGTAATTGTTCCTAATAGATAGCTTGGTAAACCAGTTATGGGAGTTAAGAATGATTTGAGCTTTAGATCAACCTGGCAAAAAATAGGGGCTGGGATAGAATCACCATAAATGAGTGTCTCATCATAAATGGTCAAGCATATAGTTTCCAGACTTCATCAATTCTATCAATTTCTTACTTGATCACATTCACTTTTTCAACATGACTCTTGACATTAAAAACATGCAGACATAAGCCCATAATCATCCAAGCAGTAAATTAATAGCTGTCCAGTTGCAATAAATGTTGAAGAATCTAGGTATTTCTTTTCAACCAGAAAGAGCCTTTCCTATCATCCAGAATATTCTTAATGATTTAGTAGAGCTCTTGTATCACATGATACACAGTAGCTTTCAGTGCAACTGGAAATATGATGAAGAGAAATGTATCAATGCTTTTATTAATGGAATGGCTTCATTTTAAGTTCAAAGATGTGATGATGCCCTTTGTAATGGGTCATTCTTATCACGTATTTGGAAAAGCAAATGTTTAATCTTTTTTACTGTTTTGTAAGACTGAAGGCTGACAGTCCAAACTTGGTGTGGCCTTTAAATGTTTGGAATATATTAAAATTTGCATAGAAGTGATATGTCATGAAGTACAAGTTCCTATTGTATTTAAATATTTCTTCTTCCTGACAAGAGAATGGCAGCCAACTCTTGAGAATTGAAAAATAATATTTCTAAGCTATTGTCTGACTGTAGTCTAATTTCAAGTGTCAGGATATATATGAATCTGTATTCCTGTTGGATATTTCAGAACTTGAATTAAGATTCAAAAGCTGATTTATGGAAAAGTATCAAATTAAGACCACACTAGATGCAGATTGCTTTTTTAGCTACCAGAACATCCTAAAAATGATGTTTTGATTGTAAATAAAAAAGCTCCTGCACTTTAAGGAGCCTCAAATATGTCAATACCTACAGACTAATAGAATGCAAAGGTTGTATTAAGAAAGGTAGCCAGAGATTTCAATACGTGGAGAAAACCTTATTACAGACCCTGATCTTATCCTGGCTATGTTTTAATTTTAGCACGAAAATATCAACCTTTTACTTAACAGCAAAATGACAATCCCATTAACAGCAATACAAGAATTATTCTGATTGGTTTCATTCTGAACTTGTTTAATATGCTTTACAATACAGCACTCGTGTGTGTGTGTGTGTGTCTGTGTGTATAAATATACATACGAAACTATGCATAATCATAACTTAAAAGGTTTATACATATACTACACTTAATAGCGCAAGACAAACCATGTTTTTCACACCATACTTTGTTATGCCATTTGCTTTCAACCACAAATCATACCCAGAAGAATTGTACTCTTTTGATTATTCCTTCATTGCTCAACCTCACTTTCATTCATCAGCTGTTTTAAAAGGCTACAATCTGCAAAACAGAACACCAATTTATGAATTTGGTGATTCGATGAATTGGCAAAGAACTATGCAGGCTATTAATAACTGCATAAATGAAGTTGCCATCATTTAGCTTCAAAAATTTCAACAAGCAGTATAAAAAGATGATGGTGTTTTGCGGGACAGAACTTGTCTATTTAAGTAACTTTACTTGGTTAATAATGAGTGAATTGTAACAATAATCATTCTGAAACAGGAGGTTTTACTTTTTTCATAGTAGACAGCAAGAGCAAAAAAGTCATGAAGAAAAAAGAAAAATGCCTCTGCTAAAATGTAATCTGTTACATACGGTTTTAGGTATGTTTATGTTTTAACTTGAAAACTATAGCACTGATTGATTGATCCACAGCAGGAAACATTTGTAACTAAACACTTTAAGGCTGTTTATGTGGAGATACTTCTAAGAATACAAAATATTGTGCAATAAGTCATACTAATTAACAAAATGCTGTACTCCTTAGGAACTCATGGGGTAGATCAGGAAAGTAGCAAAACCTTTCAGTATATTACAGTGTACAGTATGAGTGGCAAGCAAAGCCCAGTTTTATTTCCCATTTTGATGGACCAAACTTTTATGTTCATAAGTACTAAACAACTTATAGATCAAATCAAGAAATCAGACACTACGTTCTATAACTATTTTGCACAATGAAATATGAACCTTGTGTAAAAAATGATCAGACAAATATGAGCAGCAAATAAAACAAAAATGAGATTTTTCAAGATTGGGAGTGGATACACCAATAACAAATATTATCAATGTTGAACTGATATGATAAACTCACAGACAGCTACAGACAGCTATTTTAGTATTTCAGAAATTCTAACTCTGTTGACAAACACAACAGTATTTTAGTTGCTTGATACTTTTTGGTTCATGTTTTGACTATCAAGGACGTTAGTCTTATTTAATGTTTAATAATATTTCTCGATAATGCTGCCTTCCCCGTGTTATGTAATGTATGTGCTGTAAAACTGCAATTGGGGGAAAAAAAGCAGAATTCCGCGTCCCGTGCTAATATCTTCTCTTGTTCAGCTCGGACGATCTCAGCTCTGGAGAGATCGGCGAATCCTGTATCTTTCTCGCTTGCTCTGTGGTATCTAATTTAAACGTGCAGCCTGTCTCCTTTGCTAGGGCGGCTCTGTCTCCGGTACGTATGGCGACATGGATCTCCGACGTCGTCCGTGATTTATTTCACAAAAGAATAAAGATGAACGGGAAAATAATTCCATCGAGCAGATCGAAATAGTTCGCTTGCAGTTCCAGAAGCTGCCTCAAGATGGGACTTTTTCATCAAGACACGGTCAGCGTGTTACAGTAACAGGCAAAAGGCCGGGCTGAGGAGCCAGGGAGATTCCGCCTCCCCTTCTTTCAGCATCACATATTGGGAACGAAAGCAAACGAAAATCGCTGCGGAGAAAGGAAGTACCTTATTTCCGGAGATAAATTAAGTAAGAAAGATTGAAATACACAAGAGATCCTCGCGACAGTTTCCCATTTCCAACAACAGGGAGCGCATTCCTTCAACGTCTCGGGTAAAGCTCACTCCACGCAGCTGAACAGTTAGCGCTCCTTAGGGTGGGATCTTTCTTAGCAAAGTCCCTTCCTCCCCCAACTCGGAGACAACCCCAGGGAGAGACGCCACGGCCACTTCAAACATCCACCTGCAAACTTTGATGGACAACTAATCCAGCAGCCCACCAGCAGCGCCGTTCTTTGGTTCAGACTCTTCCGGCTTCCCCCAGAATGACCACCTACCAGCTGAGCGAAGCTCATTAGGACGCGGCGGGCGCAGAGCGGGATTTCGATCGCAACTCGCACCGTTTTTTGCCCGAGCCTATTAATAAGAGTCCTCGTGTGCACGCATGACTCCCGGGAGTCTTCCCCCCACCCCTGCGGTTCCTTGCTTCTTTTGAATGGCTCGTCTTCATTCAAGAGAAACCGCAGTTAACACCCCAAGTCCTTATTAGCCCCATCTGTTTCTCGCTGCCTCCGCTCCTCCCGCCGAGTCCCTAATTAGCTTTTCCTGGCTTGGAAATCAAACCTGATGCAAACACTTATTTTTCTGACCGTTGGCGGTGTCAGAGAGGAATAAGGAAAACGAGAGGGAGGAGAAGCAACGGGTGCTTTGCAGGAAAGCTTTGCAGGGGAGGAAGCAAACGGCGCAGGAAGAAGTGGTGGGGATACGAAAAAGCTGCCGTGCTTTTATCAAACCATAGTCAACGTGGGGAAGAAGATGAGGATAATGTTTTAATACATTATGAGTTGTTTCCCTCCCTTCGCCCGTTTTCCAAAGGCTGCGGCATTTCAGAAGTATTCAGAACATTCAGGGTGGCAATTGTCCTAATTTGGGATTGGAGGGTGTCTGGGTATGTGCGTTGCGGAAGAGGGGGGGATAGAGAAGGCTTCCTACACTCCCCCCCCCCCAAGCCACGGTTAGGCTGAATGGTCTGATAAACGGGGATTAAGACGGGACTTTTGAGACAGACCAATAGCTGCTGCCTGTGGGAGTATTTGTTATTCACATGGAAGAGACTCGGGAAGCGCTGCCTGGCTTTCAGCACCAAGAACAGCGACAAGTGAGCTCCCTCCTGTCCCCGCTTCGGAAGCAGGCGACGCGCGAGATAATGGAACGCCAAGGAAGCCCCCGCAGGGCCCGTCTCCAGCCCGGGTGAGTGAGCGGAGCTGCGTGCGGGTCAGCCCCCCCCTCCTTCCCCCAGGCCTCCCGGAAAAGCCGCAACTTGAAAGCGCAAGCATCAAGTTGACTCGATTTAGACTTTACTGACTGGCGATGGGGGAGCGAGGCAGACAGCCGAGGTTTCCTCGTTTGTGCTCGGCAGATTCGCTTGCAAAGAAGGAGCAGGGCCGAAACCCAAGTCCGAGAGTCTCCCGTGGCCGAGAACTTTGGAAGGCTTAGGACGAAGCTGTGGAGAACTAGGTGTGCACAGAAAGCGGGGTCGGTCTAGCAGATCCCCCCGGCTCTTTGCAGCAAATCTGGGATCACCCTGTCTCGTCCGACGCTCCATCGAGGGTGGCGGCACTCACTCGCCCGTGCGGAGAGGGGCGGGGAGTAGATCTGAGAGGGAGGCTCGTGGACTGAAATTACCTAATCCCCTGTTATCCGGGCGGCGGCGTTGGCGTCTATTAATTCCATCACTGACCTCCGCTGCTACCGGCAGGATGGAGCTGTGTCTAATGCAGATCGAAAGGGGGGATTCGAGGAGGTATAATGTGTGTGTATATGTGTGTGCATGTATAAAAATGCGTATGATCCCTTCTGCTTTGGCTGGGGTGGGAATGCGGCGGGAAAAAATTCGGGGAGGGCGACCCGGGAGGGGCAGAACTAGCGGGAAGGCAAGTTTCTCTCTCTTAGTTAATAATACCTTGGCCGCCAGGGCGATCAGAATAGCTTGTGTGTGCGCCGGACTTCGTACAGCTTTGTGGAAGAGGTTCAAAACCCGGAGGAGACTCTTAAGGAAAGAGGCATTGGCTTTGCCAACAGGCAGTGATCAAAGGGAAGGCAGGACTGAAATTCAAACATCCCAATGTATTACAAGGAAGGGGAGAGGGGCGACATTTCTCCTCTGCTTATTTATGAATTTCCACCGCACTATTATCACCTTCTGATTTTTATATGGTTCTGTGCATTTGAAATGTTCTGCTTGGGTTTTTCCTCGGTCAGAGACTACCTTTCCATTGAGCTTAGTCTGGAGTAATATTTACATCCTTCCCCGGACGCGAATTTCCAGACGGTTTGCCCCAAACTTCCCTGGGGTTTGGGAAATCCGCCCAGTACAGTTCTTCAGGATTTAAATACGAGCAGCTCCCCCTACAACATGTGAGAGGAGAGAAAAATAGAGGTTTGTTCCCTAAAGATTTGTTCCAATGATGGAGGGGCGGGAAAAACGACAGAGGGAGGAAATATCCTTAGGATTGGCATATGGCGTCTCTTGGTATCAATTATAAAGTTGGATATTTGGTGGGTATTTTAATGTCAAATTGTGGAAAACATGACTGGAGGTCCCTGAAGACTACTACTGCACCAACTGAATCCTGGTGCTGGTGTTTTAGAGGAGTGGGAAGTGAAGAAGTCCTCTTGAGGTTTCTTTCCCCTGTAAATAAAAAAGCAAGCTATTTATAGATGGAACTCAGAGGTAACTGCTTAAAAATTCTCAACCTTTGTGGAGATGTCTAATGTGTCTTTTTATTTGCAGCAAATATTTTGAAGCAGATAAATGGATCACACTCAACACATACACACATACACTAACTACATCAATTAATTAAGAGCAATTATATATTTTAGAAGCATGCAGAGTGAATCAAATAATCAGGAGCAATTATATATTTGAGGAGCATGCAGAATGAATCAAGAATATTTGTCTTTACAAAGAAGTTCCTCACTCTTTTTTTTGCAGAGGGTGAGGTGATGTTGAAGTTTTAAAATTGTTACATGCTTACATAAAGATTAATGTGAATAAAAACAGCACGTGGTTCTTGATTTAAGAAGAAAAAGCTGTGTCACTTGTGTATAAACAAAAATACAATTACTCTTCCACACTTACAAATTAATAGCATGCTATGGAATATCCTGTGGGATTTTTTTTTCAAAAATGGACCAAATTCTTTAATTGTAATTTGACCATTCACATGCTGTGTAGCTCAATGGCTGAACAATAATGGAAAAGCACTGACAACAGTTCAGTAAGAAAATGCCCAAGCTATATTTGTACACACAATCTTTCAATTAGTATTGCAGTGCCTTAGGAATAGAAGGAAGACAGGTTAAAAAATTGACAACAGAGGGCTCTCTTCGAAGCAAATTTACTATCAAGGTAATAGCAGATTTTTATGTACTTGAACAGATCACAGTAGTGAAAGTATGCTTGCAGCCTGAATATTTGGCTTCCCATATCTTAAGCAGATAGAGTCTGAAGCATGTCCCACAAATTGCAGTAATATTTACTTTCTATTGGATGAACTCAGGTGATGGACAGAAGGATTGCCTACAATGAAAAAGGATTCAGTTTGAGGATTAAAATGATTAAATGCAATATTTTAATAGAGATGAATGATACCTAGGCACTAAGAATGAAAGATGGACAAGTGGCTTCACATTATTGTAAGTCTTCCAGAAAGTGGAAAGGGCAGCTTTTGTACAATGAAAGAAATTGTTTCAAGAGTTAGCGGAGCCAGAGGAGGATTTGTTTGGATAAAACTGTCATCCAGACAGTCAATAACCCAAGTTGACAGTGACTTGCAGCAGAAGGCCAGTAACGTTAACTTTGGGGCAAATGGGTCTTGTGCTGTTCCTGAGCATGTCAGAAGGCCTAGCCTTGGAAATTAGATTTCCTGATTTTTTTTTTATTGAATTTCTTTATTTTTCTCAAAAGAATATTCTTGTCAGCATGAGGGAAGCCCTCCTGCAAGCTTAGACAGGTTTTTAGCTTTTCTGAGCAGAGTATTTTAGGTCACTGCTGCAGCATAGTCTGTTGTCTATGCTAAGAGTCCTCCAGGCTGTTTTGCAAAGTCTGCTTGGATTTCATAAAGGTATCAAGAATGTGAAACCATAATGCCAAGTAAACTATATTTGAAGGATCAATTAAGCATAGAAAAGAACTTTGGCTTTCTTTTTTTACTCCTACGTTCCTGATCTAATTTGGAATTCTTTAACTCTTATCTAAAACACATAAAATCTATATTTTATGTAATCTAGCAAATAAATGTGATGATATTTTCAGTTGTGGGCCAAGTTAATGTTGGTAAAATAATACATACAATAATCTTAGCATGTGTAGACACACATAAGACACACATAAGAGAGTTGAAAATGCTTCATCCGAACTTAATGGGCAACTTCTCATCTTCCAGATGCTGATGAATTATAAACCCAGCACTCCAGTCAAATACAGGAAGCTGGGATTTATAGTTCTATAATCATTAGTTTTCATCCTACCATATTGAAGCTGCAAATATCCAGACAATCACTAGATGGTAGCAAAGAGGTACTTGAAATGCTAAATCTCTCCAGATTTTTCCAGGTCAGATACAGATGCTTTATTTTGGCATATTTTATTTATTTATCAAACTCCTACATCATTCAGATCACTTAAGTGGCTCTGGGTGGTTTGCAAACATATTAACATAGTATTTTAAAACATAATAACGTTCCATCCTAGAATTCTGTAAGGTAAATAAATTTATTACCCATATCATGCAAAAAGGGGAATTAAGCATAATATTTTGCCTCAAGACACTCAGAAAGTAAGTGGTTGATCTGAGATTTGAATCCAGGTTCTTAAGGAAATATATAGATAGAATTATCATATCTAATTGCAAAAACTGGGCAACCAATAAGTTGCAATTACTGTATCTGCCTGCTTCATCTTGCATCATTTGGATTTTTGCATCAGAAATCTGGTAGCCATGATATAAAGAATTCATTCAGTAATTAATAATAGGATTGTGTAAATAATTACGTACAAGAATTAAGTAAAACTATATCATGTTCCTCCCTTAGCTGCACTCCCTAATCAAAGAACTTCTGTTCAGGTAAAGATTTGGAGCTTCATGAATTTGAAAGCAATAAATAAGTAATTGCTTTTTGTGACTGTGAGGCAGGTGAGGTTGCTAGTGGACACCACCAACCTCTTGAGATGCAGGAAGCTCTTCTGATATTAAAAAGGAATTGAACAATGATCCAGCCTTACAAAGAAGTAGAACAAACAGTCTTATGAAACGGTGAAATACAGACCTGTATGAAGCTGAAAAATAATTCTCAGTTTGGTCCTCTTCTTGAAAGTTGGATGATAAGTGATTGTGTGCAGTTGTGTTTTGGAAAGAACTCTGGAAACAGAATTTTAAAATTGCCAAGTTTTCTTACTGGGATCATACTTGTTTATCAACCTGTATAGTAGTCCTTTCTGCTGTTGGGAGACTGTGACTTGACCCTTGACTTTACTCAAACCAGAACCCTTGGATTTGATTTTCAATAAATATTACAAGCAAAATGATTTTGAGTGAACCTTTTGTTCTACTATTGTATATGAGTCCCTTGGGAGAGGGCGGTATATAAATTCATTTAAATAAATAAAATAAAATGTGGTTCATTCCCAAACTAACTAGCTGGAATCTAGGCTGGACTGAAATGTGACTATCTGAGTGTAGTTGGTTCATGGTTCAATGTGTTGTGGGAATCAGATTTACAGATTTCTTCTCAAAGCAGAAAAAGCAGTTTGAGAAAAAGTTTCCTCTAATGATCATTGTTAATTACATTCTCCAGTTTTCTCAGTTCCAGTACTACTTGATTCTATACATGGCCGGATAGATCATGATTCATACTGGTGTATGTAATAGTAAGTAGAAGTATGAAAATATATTTACTTTCAATTAAATAGAACTTGGGAGCACCTCAAAGGAAATGTATTATTATTGAACAAGCTTTTCCAATTTAGGTCCATTTTGTCATAATTAATCTATATGTGGAAATATAGAAAAAAAGATGACTAAAGTAATAAGATAGGTTCTTTTTAAAAAATTGAGAATGGCTGCAGGATTTGAAACCTTTTCTTCTGTTGTATTAAAGACAAAAGTGAATAGCAGAATCATCCTCAAGGGTTTTCCAGTTACTATATCTATGGGAAGTGGACAGAGGGGTGCTCAAGCTCAAGGTCGACTCAGCCTTCCATCCTTACGAGGGAGGTAAAATGAGTACCCAGATTGTTGGGGGCAATATGCTGACATTGTAAACCGCTTAGAGAGGGTTGCAAGCCCTG
>JANHJO010004165.1:15710-37610 GCA_032468235.1 Pseudoxyrhopus heterurus
GTCTGGTTACTGTGTTATTCATTGTACTCTCAGACTTCTGCTGACATGCCCTTGCAACACAAGGGTTTACTCTATATTTCAACACAGGTTATGGGCCCAGGTTGCTGAGAGATATTTGTGAATACACAGACAGTAACTTATACAGAAAGCTGTTTTGTTGTTCCTTGTCCAAGTGAAGATGGCGTTAGGACAAGTATATCCCTAATTACCTGGCTGGATGGAACAAACTATGTATCCTGGTCGATGAAGTGCAGCTTACTCTTGCGTAAGGAGGGACTGTGGGCTGTAGTTCATAATCCACCGGATGTAACAGCATGGGATCCAGCAGATGATGATGATGCTCAGAAGATAGCTAAATTTAAAGAAGACAATGAAAAAGCTCTTTGTATTATTGTACTGACACTCACTGACCAGCAGTTAGTCCATATCCGGGGTAAGGGTTAGCACAGCTTACATAGTATTGGGCGAGAGGAATCAATGATATTTTTCAGTGTAACACTCCTATGTGCATTCAGAAAGTGTAGAGGTGCAATTTTTAAGGTAAATTACCTGTGGCATATGGTAGCTGGAACTGGGCATGCATTTGATTAGCCATCCCTCTGAGTGTTTCAAAAATACAATTTGAGGAAATTATCAAGCCAGATAAAAGGGTGGAAAAGTTTGCTTTTCTCCAGTTTTCTAATGGCATTATGATTCTCTGTTACAACAGTGTGGAATTTCAGTGAAAATTAGTGCAAATAGAGACACAAATTATATGCAGGCTTCAGAGGAGGTCAGGCAAGTCAAATGTGTCAAAGAAATTCAGTAGTCAATTTTCACTTTCCTATTATAACATATGGGATTTGTATTGATTATGTGCCATCAGGTTGTTGTCATCTTAGCAACCACATAGGTAGACCTTCATTAGGGTGATTTGTGCCTAATCTTCCGGGCTTCCAATAGTGCACCCATTAATCCATACATCTTTTTGCTGGTCGCCCTCTTCTCATTCTTTCCTCTTTTCTAAGCATTACAGATGTAAGAAAATGTGCTCAAAATATGAGACTCTGAGCCTGCTCATTTGGACTTTGAATGAGAACTCTGATTTCATTGGTTCTAGGATCCATTTGCTTGTTTTCCTAGCTATCCATGTTATTTTCAAGAGTCTTAATTCTTTCTATCTTGCTTCAAAATACAAATTTATCTTCCATAGAGTATCATAGAAAACAAACATTGCTTAGCCAAGGTGATATTGGTAGGCAAAGACACATCACAGCAGCCAACTATCTTATCCAAGGCATTTTTTGCTACTTGTCTGTAGTATATTTCCTTTACTGCTGATATTCAATCATAACACATAAAAAATACCAAGTTTTAGGAAATCATCTTGTGAAGCACTTTTACTTGTATTCATCTGAGTACAATTAGTATAAACAAAATTCCCAACAATCCTCTCACCAAAATGAACCCAATTGTTTGCATGGAGCTAGCACTGCAATGCATTATTTAGAGTCCATTAATATAAAGTACACTGGCGCTGACACTGGCGACTTCTGTAAAAAGTAATGAGGTTGTAATAAGAATAATGATGAGTTCCATTAGCCTTCTTTGTATTTGCATTGTCAGTGTGGACTTACATGCTGAACATAAACCTGTTACAGATGAGTTTGGGAAAATATAGTAATCCCTGCACATTTCTAATTGTGTTCAGTTGCTAGTGTCATCACAGTATACATAGGGCTGGAATCTTTGTTCTGTATTTGTTGATTATATTATCAGTCTTTGTTTCCTTGTGACTAATATTTCAATTTCCCCTTTTATAGTATAATGATTGATTTTCTAATTTAATAGGTAAATAGATGTAGCTATCAAATTAGCCTGGTTTTTTTTTAATTCCCCCAATCCTGTTCTCTTCCCCCAATCCTGTTATTATTGATTCAAGTACTTACCCATAACTAAAAGCTGCACTTCCACTAATTTCAGCTTGAAAACCCTTAGCTCACCATTCTTTACTGATATGTCTATATGATGTAATCTTACTTTCATTTGCAGCCTATTGCTAAAGTCAACTAAGTTCAGGTTTGGAGATCTAATATGGAAGTTGTGTTTTCCATATTTTCCTGGCAAAACTTTGCTATCTGTATATTTGGTGCTTCAATGGAAACTGGGATCCCCCTACCTTCTTCTGGTAGATTTCAGCTACTTTGGGCAAACTCTCTGTAGTCCTTACTTTCCTCCATGACCATTTTAGTTGAATTGCTAGACTGGTATGACTGCAAGAGAGGAACACCAATAGTAGCATTACTAGAGAAAGCTTACTTATACATATGACTTTCTTGGATTCCTACATCCTCTTCTTCTGGTCAGTTTCCTCCCTTTATTTTTTTCTCAACTCTAGCTTTTCTTAAAAATTGACAATTGAGATTGGAATGTCATATGATTATATACTTCAGGAATGATCAGTTGAAGACAAAGGCAGTCTAGTCAACTCCTTCCAGCTTCATGATTCTATGTATTAGTCATTAGCAGCAATAATGTTTTTAATATCTACAAAATGTAAACAATGTCTTTGAAACAGCATCATAACAATATTTATGTTTCTATAATATTCTTCCTTATAAATATGTAATTAGTCCTAATTTTTAAGGTTATATGCAACTACTAGTTAAAATGATTATTTAAAAAAAAGTGTCCTGTAATTTGAAAGTACAGGTGAATTAATTCAGATTTATAATAAAAGATATTAAGGTTAGTTAAAACAACAACAAAAATAAATAACAATAAAACTGAATATGGAAAGGAGGTATTTGGATTTTTAGCCTAACAAGTCAATATTTTTTTATTTGCCTAAATTATCTGATAACAATGAAAATAAATGTTTATGAAATTATTTCTCTGTTAGTTGCAGGAGCACACATGATTGCATTTGCATTGCTATAATATTTAATATTAATCAATAGAGCACAAATGATGTAGTTTGAATAGCCAGTGAATATAATGAAAGCTTTTACTTATTGCATGACATAAAGAACATAAAAGTAATTCAGTGTAATGTAATTTTCATAGCATTGTAGTGTGACGTATTAAAAATACCCAACCATTCGTTTCTCTTCCAGCCAGGTTTTAACTATCAACAAGAATAAACTGCATCACATGTCTCGTCTTTGGCAGTAGAGATGATCCAATTCTTTGATGCATGAACTTCAAAAGTATATATACTATTTATTCTGCTTGTGGGATTTCTTTTTTGCTTCCACACACTATAAACATAAGAAACATTTATAGAGTGTGAAACTATAACAAAATCCCATAAGGAGAATAAAGCACTACATATACATGCATCATAAGGTTAATCATCCCCATTGTCAAAGTGAAATGCAATTCATTGTTGTTAATAATGACTTACAATGATCTAGGAGTGGGGGAACCATGTCATCTCTAATTCTGTTGATAAAAATACTACATTGAGTACACAGCCTACAAAATAAACCTTTACTCTTTGCTCTAATGGTAATCCTTGGAATCTGAATATGATTACAACCAGTGTTTCAATGATTCACATTCATGGGTCATGCCTGGCCACCATCTGAAAGCCTGAATGAGTTATTGGGGATAAATTGATTATTAGATAACCCATGGCCATTATTACTGGGTAGAATAAAATAGCCATTTGTCATTGCTGGCTAGGTACTCTGCATTATTTTCAGCAAGAATCAGAAGATGTAAGAAGCTTTATATCTGATTTTTCCATGGCTAGTGGTTTTAGCTCACTGTAAGAAAAAGTAGAGCAAGATACACACTCAAATGACAGAGCTGTTTTTTTAAATCTCCACTTCTCTTCACAGATTATTTAATATGTAACAAATTATGTTTACATATCCAGCAATCATTCCTTTCATCTACCAGTGCTAGCAGGGCTGACTGGTCGGGTTCTGGATAATTAACAGCCGTGGATTAGTTTGCAGTTTGAGAGTGGTAATTCTATCTGAATAGCCAAAGGAATAGTAACCAATGTAGACATGTTTTCACTTAAAGAAAACACTTCCAGTACTAAGACTGCTTTGCAGGAAAATTATTCTCACTTTGACAGGCCTGTGAAATAAATCTTTTGCAGGGTGCTTCTTAATTTGAATTTGGAGAAAGCATATTTCAAGTTCCAATCCTATGCACAAGTGCTTCTGAATGAAAATGAATAAGGTTGCATCAACAGCTGTCAGAAATTGTACTTGTGTTGTATTGACTAAAGGCACTTCCACACAGCTATATGCTTTGCCTCTCTTATCTTCTGAAGTAGTTTCACGGCACTGCAGAGCTCCACCCTGCTATGCTGCAAATCAGTGCTCACTCCATCTACCTGCCTGAAGATGCACAACATGGTAAACAGACCTTGTTCTTCCAAACTATATATTTTAGGGAAGGAGGAGTTACACATTTCTTAGCCACTGAATGTACAGAGGGGAAAACTCATTCTTTGATGTAACTGAGGGGATGTTGGTAAGGCATAACAACAAATAACCTGAAAGAAAACTCACTTTGCCACACCCAGAGAAAATTATCTTTGCAACATTTCTTCTAGATTGCAAATTTAATTAACCATGGATCAACATGACTTTCTAGGCCCCCTGCAATATAATGGAGATCCAGAATTGATACTAATCTCAAATTGGTGTAGTCCCGTGTGAAAGGGACCTTTTATAATCAAGACAATTTTCAGAAAAGCAAGGTTTTGCAAAAGATAATATAAATAAAGCAGCAGCTGGTATAATTATTTATTTAACATATTTATATTGCTACCCGTCTCACATAGTGACTCTTGGGGGCATAATACATAATAAAATACATAAAAACCAATAAAATAATAATTTAAATTAAAAATAAACACTAATTAAAAAAAGAAAATGGTGGCCAACATACCAAGAGTATATAATTAACAATAATCACAAAACAGGCTCCAGTCTACCTATCATGGGGTCTCCAGGCTCATTGGCAAAAGCATATTTTGAGAACTTCTGGAAGGCTAACAGGTTAGGGCCAGACTCACATCATTAGGACTGATGTTCCACAGGGTGGAGGCTACATCAGGAAAGGCTTTCTTTTAAGGTCCTGGCAGATAAAACTCCCTAGCCTTTGGGACTTGCAACATATTTCTCTTCAAGCGTGAGTCACATGTCCAGAAAACCCCCCAAATTGAGCACTGGGTCAGTTTGGTGTGGTGAAAATATGGGCCAAACATGGTAAATCCCCAGATAGAGAAGTCTCCAAAACCCAAAGCTACTGAGTCGTACCAGTGTTTAGTTTTAGCCTTTGTTCCCCATCCAGACCTGCCGCGGCTTACAGGCACTGAGAAAGGACATCAAGAGAATCACTTAACTCACTAAGAATGGAGATATACAACTGGGTGTTATCAGCATACTGATGATACCTCACCTCTCAAACTTAGCAATTTTAAGATATGATGTCAACTCCTTTGTTGACTGGGAGTTGAAGTCCACACATTTTAAAGTTGCCAAGGTTGAGAAACACTGATTTCAGAGTATTGCCAATTGAACAATATTCTATGGATTTTTGGGGCTATGGTGAATCTTAGACCATTAGCACGTTGTTCCTTTAGTGTGACAAAAACAGATTGGCAGCTCAGGAGGCTCACTAGAGACCAGAAGGAAAAGCACTTGGCATTAGGATTGTGCAAAAAGGGTCAAGCTTCCAGTGTAATGCCCTGCTTTCATGATTTTGACAAAAGATGTAGGCACCTATATGGGCACTCAGGCTGATGTCCATAATTTCTAAGGCTGACCTTAGCCTAGACGTCTCTGATTTGCACAGCAAATGGAATGCTTGGGAAAAGAAAGATGGAACATGGCCTCTGCATAATGCATCCCATCTTGCTTTCAGCACTCTGAAAAAGAACTTGCTTTCCTGACACACTTCGTAGGCCAGGTTTTTTCCCCTTTCAGCTAATTCGCTAAAAAGCTGTAAAGACCATATGTTGCCAGAAGTTATTTTTTCCTGTTTCAAGCTCCATTTTGATGTTATTGTTCTAGTTATAGTACAAGGAGAGGAAATGTTATTTCAGCTATTAACAATCAATGTCTGCTAATCTGACATCTTCAGATTTAAGCTGACATTTAAATATATAGGACATATATATATTTCTGTCTCCAAAGAATTCTGAAGCTTACATATAACTTGTGCAAAGTAATGTGCAAAACCAATTTAATATTAGGTAATACAATTTATTAGAATGATGGCTTAGATGTTTTGTTAAAAAAAACCTAATAGGATAATTTATATACTACTGAAACCCTTGTGTCTATTTGTAACCTTCAATTGGCCAAAACTAGAATGTATAGGACAACAATTATTGAAACAAAGTAACTCAAATGAATTAACTTATAGAATTCTGGGACACAGAACTTCTATAGGAATGAAATTTGGGAAACCTGTGGCTGATTCAGCACCATCACCCCTTCTGATTACCCTTTCCAGAAACCTGTAGTTGCAAGGCACAAAGGAAGAGGGGGGTTGCGTATCCCTGCCTTCTTTCCTGCCCACCTCTTGTCCTTGAACTCAATCAGCTGGTGGCAAGTTGAGTAGACATTTCTTGCTTTGGAACTGAGGCTGAAATTTGAAATCTCTTAATGGTAGTGGCTAGTGAAGGAAGGATAAAGGAGTGATACCGATGCTTGGTGGTAAGGTAGGGTTTGAGAACGTACAGGGATGAGGAGTAGGGTTGCAATTTTTCTTGTGGTCCATGGCACCTTTTGTTCCTCCTTCCCTCAGCAAAATGGCAGGCACTTCCACCAAGGAGGAGGAGGAGGAGAGGGAGAAGATGACTTCACTGGGGCTCTCTTGAGCATTGTGAGAAGAGAAGAAACAACACAATCCTATATTATGTGGAAAGAAGAATAAAATGGGTTACAAATATTCTAGTATTAAATAAATGGCCGGTGATTCCTAGTTATTTGATTATTAGCTGAGTCACATTATGCTTTTAGAGTTATACAACTGTAAATAGATATTCTTTATCTCAAATGCAAGTACTTTAAGAATCTGAGTGCAGTGCAGTAAGACAAAATCTACATTACTGTAGTGCATCATACTTTTGATGTACCAAGGAGGTTATTTTGTTGGGTCTGAATACTTTTTAAATTAGCATAAGTAACTTGGTGTTCCCTATAAGAAGATGACATTCTTTAATTTATTATAAATTGAAATAGAAAGGGAAATGATGCATATTTCACGCATCCTTGTTCACTAAATATAGCCACTTTCTCCTTTGATGCAGACAATTCTATTTCACACCATCTCTGTTTCATTTTCAAGTACATATTTTGGCCTGAAATCCCAGTGAGATATTTTTACCATCATCACATGATACTTCAGTCAGAAACATTTTCACAGACTTTTTCATCCTTTTTTATCATTCTCTTGAAGGTAAATGCAATATTAAAATTTAACAGATGCCATATTAGAGTCCTGGTCAAGAATTAGCAAAATTTGGGAATTGAATTACATAGTAGGGGAATATGGGGCATGAAATCTGTAGAGTAAAGCATCGTTTTTGATGGTACACCGGACAGATGGCCTGAATTCACACATGGTGCTAAGCCATAAGTTATGGGGTCAGTGAATTATTTATTTAAACATTTAATATGAAACTATGTACAATTTTTGGCTTAATTATTGCTGCAATTATTGCAGTTTACCATGATGTCCAAAAATTTGTTTACAATATCCTGGATTATTTCTTATTTGATCTTATGCCCTGCCAAAGCTTCTGTTTAATCTATAAATGTGTAAATGAAGAATAACTAAACAAAGGGTTGGGGGGGGGAGAACCAATCCAGAACATGGACCAATAAAACATGGTTGTTTTGTTATTTGCAAGACTGACTTTGACTTGCTTCCAGCTGGTTCTGCAAATCACAATTAGACAAGGCCCGATTCAGCCGGATGTGTGAATGCAATCATTAACTTCAGAGAAAATGAGAGTAAAATTTCAAAAATAAGCTGCTATAAGAAGTAATACAAATTGCAACATCTACCATAAAGTAAATTAACTAAACATTCTCTCTCTTTAATACTGCAGGAGAATTTCAGTTACAAGATACTATCCAAGGATTTGAATTGGTGGCCTTTTCCTGACTCTGGGAACGCTTACTCTAATATTAATCTGCAGTCATCGAAAACACTTGAAAAGCAAGCAAACCACTTGGCATACTTAACTGAAATGGATTCTTTGTGTCAGAAACTCCTTAAAGATATTTATTAAAAATAACAACCAACAGCTCTTTTTTTCTACCTACTACAAGGTCTATATTCTGAATCACCGGG
Organism: Pseudoxyrhopus heterurus; assembly: GCA_032468235.1. Lineage (NCBI taxonomy): Eukaryota > Metazoa > Chordata > Lepidosauria > Squamata > Pseudoxyrhopus > Pseudoxyrhopus heterurus. The sequence goes on from JANHJO010004165.1 coordinate 24,024, forward strand.
GACTGATGATAGCCTTCAGAAGAGACAGTTTCAAAATATCCACTACTTCCTGTAGCAAGGAGAAAATCTGGATCTTGGATTGCAACACCATCTTCCGAAAAAATGGTATACAAGGACAAGCTTCTAGCCTCTTGCCATCATTTTTTCCTGCTTGCAGCCAGATTCTGTTGGATAATTCCTATGATACGAGGAACTTATGGCCAGGAATATGCCCATTCCATTCGGCTGGATGGAGATGTGATCTTGGGAGGACTGTTTCCTGTCCATGCCAAGGGAGAAAGGGGAGTACCTTGTGGTGAACTCAAGAAAGAAAAGGGAATCCATCGACTTGAGGCAATGCTATATGCAATTGATCAGATCAATAAGGACCCTGACCTTCTTGCCAATGTCACATTGGGTGTTCGGATTCTAGACACGTGTTCCAGAGATACTTATGCTCTGGAGCAGTCTTTAACTTTTGTGCAAGCTTTGATAGAAAAAGATGGGTCTGATGTGAAATGTGCTAATGGAGACCCTCCTATTTTTACCAAGCCAGACAAGATAACCGGGGTAATAGGTGCAGCGGCGAGTTCAGTGTCCATCATGGTGGCTAACATTTTAAGACTTTTTAAGGTAAGTGTATCTTCATTTTCTAATTTTAGAAACAGAGGCAGGTATTTCCACTCTAGCTGCATGATATCATAGCAAGGAATCTATCAACACAGGATGTGAGGTGATCTGGCTGCAACATCTGTCACCCCATGGATCACCAGGCTGATCTAGCTGGCTAGGTGTGTGTCCCCTTCCTTACTCACTGCTCCATGTTCATCCATCCCAAAGCTGCATACTCAGTGGAAGAGGATGACATCCAGGATAGAAGTGTATCAATCTTCAGTCAAGATATACAATAGTTGTGCTTCCTGATAGACTATATTAACATCTGTCAAAAGTATTTTGCCTCAAATATGATCACGCCACTGTTTGAGTAAGGATAGTACTGGAATTGACCATTATTGATATTTTATAAAGTAAAACCATTGTTTAATGTTATGAATAATACTTTAATATAAGTATATTCTAAACTACGATACTTAACTGAAAGTACTTCAGATTTTAAATTTTCTTAAATATCAAGAAGGTTCTAGCAGAAAGAAAAACAAAACAGTACTTTCAGTGTCCAAAATGTCTTTTTATGTCACATTTTTTTTCAAACTTCACCAGATTTGGATATGTAAACACTTCCATCGTTGAGAGCCATTCTGGGATTCTCAAATAGATCTTAGCTTTTATTTTTTCCCCATACAGATAATAGTGAGTTTCTTATGTACTGATTTTGACATCTGTGAATTTTATTCTTCTTATACCATAAGAAGGTATACATCTAAGTTGTAAATCATGTCCTTCTAAATATAACAGTCTTGTGTGTCTGAGGGTTATCTATTCTTTTAGCCATGTTATAACACATGCTTGGAAATATAAAAGCCAATCTGGTAGTCCAAATCCTCCATTTTCTTTAGATTGCTGCTAAGAAAATAAAATAACTCAGATAACTTGATGTTTATTAAACACTAACAAAATGTAAATAATAGAAAATTAATAAAAGTTTATAAAAAAACCCATAGTACCTCATGGGGCAGGGAGTTTCTTACTATGACAGTGATAATCTAAGCTGGAAGAGAATGGAGAAACTGTAACAAGAGAAGCAAAAATAGCAAAAAATGGATTAAAATACAATTAAAATCAGTTGTGACTGCTCATGACAAAAGCTGTAAATCATACTAAAAACTTATCTAGTCCAGAATTCTATCAGTTGTTCCTAGGAAATTACAAGCAGGATCTAATTGCAATGGTATCCCCTAAGTCATGTTCACCAGCAATTACTCCTTTAAGAGTTGACATCTAATAAATCACATATGCAGGTTTAGATTTATGTGTAAGAATATATTTATTATTTAAGAACTTTAATTGCTTCTATTTAATGAAGGAGTATTTAAAACAACACAGAATATTTTTTAAAGATATACCAAAATCAAGTTGTTAAATTTTGATTCCAAAGAAATGGCACGGCTTTAACAACTAATTTAAGGCCTGGGAAAATAAAGTCTTAATCCATTTCAAAAAATAAAGTTATTAAGGAAAGGAATTCAAAATCAATTAAGAGACTCTCTACAAAAAAGTCTCTGCGTTAGTCATCACCTTCCTTATTTCTTAAACGGAAGGTTTATAAAGAAAGAGGTAATTCATTAGGCACTTAAACCCTAAGTAATGCAATGTAGATAGGTTAAAATTAGATCTTTTGGTAATATTTAGATTTGTGTATTTGTTCTTTGTGTATTATTCTGTATTTGGATTTGGAAAAGAAAAAGAAATGGCTTTTCTAAAAGACTCTTCTGGATTCTGGAATTGTTGATACAGAGTTTTGCCTGGAGAACTTTGTTCAGGAACCTGTCATTGTAATGAATGATTGAACTGAAGTTAATATAGCTACCAGGTGAATTAACTCTTATGGCACAGACAACTTCCGATTAATTATAGTTCTAGGCTGGTTTTGTTTCATTATAGAATCATGAATGATCAGTTGTCAATTTTACATATATATTGGTTTATAAGAGAGCCAAGGAGGTAAACACTGAAATATGTTTGAAATTCCAGAAATAGTTGTTTGTGTAAAAGTACATATAAACATGTACCATGACTATAAAAAAGGTAACCTCTCAAGTTTTACAAGGTTATAATTTTTCCTGGATGAATTTTAGCAGCTCACTTCAGAATAATAATCACATCGACATATTATTCCTGGACTTCATAATATATTTGTTTAATTCATAAAGCATAAGCACTGGAAAGGTAAACCTGCCACATCTTAACTTGTCAAATGTAGCAGATAGATGAATTCAACTGGAATTCATTAAGGAACAACATTTTTTAAAAAAAAAAGATTTGGTGGATAACCGATAGATGATGGCACATTGAATTTGGGATATGTTCAATATATGCTAAAAACAGTATCCTTTATAGGGCTATTAGATTTGGAGAGCAAAAGTTGGGACAACATTAAATAATAAAAAAGTTAAGAGGAATTTTTTGCTCGTAATTGCTACCATACAGTAGGTGTCCAATTTTTGCAGTGTAAATCTGTAACCTAACCTCTTATTAAGATTTATAATCCTGCTCCTTGTGACTAGGAGGAATGAAACAAATCAAAGTCTGCTCATTTTTCTTGGTTATAATCAGGGCACTCAGCTGCATGGGTTAATTGTCTGCACTAAAAAAGAGTTCTGTGTTTCAGTCTTGAGGACATTAAAATTCTGCTTCATTCTTAAGAGTCTGTGAATGATAGCCAGAAGAAGAAGCCTGATCAGATTGACTTGTCAGAGATGAAAAGGAGGAGCTCACCACCTAGCTCCAAAACACTCTTATTAAGATGCGTTTGAAAGATGGATAGCTATATGACTTTATACAACCTGGTTTGTAAAAGCATAATGCATAGATGAAGCTTAATCTTCCTTTGCTAATACACAGAGATGCCAAGTGCTCAGCAACTTTAAAAAGAATTAATGTTAATTTCAACATATTCCTTTGCTTGTCATATTTGGGCGGACTTTAGCCCCACTATAAACACATGTATAGTTATTTGGTAGGATAGCTGCTTCTTATTCCTGAAATTGCTCAGGAAAAACACTTATTATTCTCAGACCATTCATCTCTTTAAATTATAGGTATACAGTGTTGCATGAAATCAATCCTTCATAAAGTTATGCCACAGAAATGAAGATTTGAGGAAATAATACAGAATTCTGAATCCTCCTTTTTAAAAAAAAATAATTTTTATTGTTTATTTGTTTTATGGAAAAACAAAACAAAAAACCAATTCTGAATCCTCCTTGACTACAGTACTGTCTTTAGTGAGAATCATACCATAGGCTGCTGCATATTTATTTGTTTAAATTGTTTGACTATTAAAATTTCATCCTATTAAATAATATGAAATTAAGAAATGCTGATAGACCTTGCAGTTAGTTAATACAGGGTCATCTAAATTATAGCTCTCTCTCACTCTCTCTCTTTTAACTGCTGAAGACAGTGAAGGAGACAGATTTAAGAAACTAATCCCTGTAGAACATGCATTAACTGTGACTTGAGAACAGCAAAAAGAAAGGGAGCCTATGAATCGTCTCAGATGCCAGCAATTTGTCTTTTGAAAGCATGACAGCTACTTCCTGATTGCCATTATGCAATGCAATTGCAAATAACATTCCACTGCAGTCTTAATCAATACAGGATCACATGATACCCCTTCTGGGGACAGCTTCTACTTACCCATTTAATTGATGTAACACAGTTACTAGCAAGAGGAGGAGGCATCTCTTTTAGGTTTTAATTAGATATTCTTCCCACTATCTGTAACAAGAGTGAGGAAGGAAATCCAAAGAGCAGTCTATGAAGAAATTAAATCTTGGGGCTTGTTCATATTTGGATATGTAAATATTAGAAAATTAGTTCTTAACTGATTGGTTATACGAGTTCTACAAAACATTTATTTCATAGTAATCTGTAAAAATAAATCTTAAGACAGGAATTGAAGGCTGGCTTTGCAGTGGCTGAGTTAACATATTATAACAAATCTTAATGTGATTTAATCTGGCTCTGTGTGATTTGTGAATCTAGCTAATGGTGTCAAACTCACTGCATCACGTTGCCATCATGTGACATTTCACGATGTTTTTTTCCTTCATGGAGCTGGAGTGGGCGTGGCCTGTTCATGACGCATCCAGTCCATGAGCTGTTAGTTTGACACTCCTAATCTAGCTGCTTTGACTTGATATTTGTTTTTCCTGCTAATTTCAAAATTACCAAGCTTAGCATGCCTTAAGCGGAACAGCAAACATTGCAAAAAGAAATTATATAAAACAAGACTGAATATGAGAAAATACTCAAGTGGCAAAATAAATGGTGGTGGGCAGATTTTTTTCAACATATTTTTAAAAATTGATTTTGGATAGGGTTTTTAAATGTGAAAATCCATTTAAAAAGGCACACGAATGGAATAGCTCTATTTCTGCTTTCCAGCAAAACAGTTACCGTATATACTCGAGTATAAGCCGACTCGAGTATAAGCCAAGGTCTAATTTTACCCAGGAAAACCGGGTGAAATTATTTACCTGAGTATAAGATGATCAGCAATAATGCGTGCTTATACTCCAGTCAGCTTATACTAATTTTGGGGGCTAAATTGATGCCTGTGCAGCGCGGATCAATTTAGCCCCAAAAATCAGCTGATTTGAGCCGGAAAATGGGCCGATTTAGCTAAATTTAGCTATTGTTTTCGGGCCTAAATTGATGCTGCACGCTGCGTCCCCGTCAATTTAGGCCTGAAAATGAGCCGATTTAGGCCCAAAAATGGGCCAATTTTCGGGCCCAAATTGGCCCATTTTCAGGCTCAAATCGGCCTGTTTTTGGGCCTAAATTGATGCCCGCACAGCGTGTGTTTGGCGTGCGCTGTGCACGCATCAATTTAGCCTCGAAAATTTGTTGACTCGAGTATAAGCCAAGGGTGGTTTTTTCAGCCCTTTTTGAGGGCTAAAAAACTCAGCTTATACTCGAGTATATACGGTATATTAATTTTTCTTTTTTTTCAATTGTATTTGCAATTGGAAAGCAACATTTACTTTCTCAACTCTTAAGAGAAAACTAATCAAGTTTATGATGCTAGCACCTTTTACGCTGAAATCCTAGTTTTTTAAAATTTCAGTCATGCATACATACACACACACACACACACACACTTAAGGAAGCATAGATATTTTCCATACTTGATTGCTAATTTCTTATCTTGAATGAGCTCTTACAAATAAATTGCTTTAGTACAATCATGAGTGATTCAGAAAGTTTTTGAGAATTATTATGAGTAGGATTGGCAATACATGTATGAAATTATTCTCCTTTTTTAAAAAAAACTGGGTAGCAGTTTGAATACACACTAAATTTACATATTTTTTATCTCTGGGGAGAGTTTAAAATTGAATTAGATTTACACAATCAGATTAGCTTCCATCAGTAGCTAGTCCTTCATTATTAATTCTGAATAATCAGCTTAAATTTTAAAGCCATCCACCCTCGTGTAAGTCTTGTTTTAAATGCCACAAGGATGTCAACAGTTATTGTGCAAGAGAAAGAAGCTCAGTTTTTATATCAAGAATGAGAATTAGGCAGCAAAATGCTGTCAGCAAAAATACCTTATTCAGTAATCAAAGTGTCTCAGTCTGAAAGCTAGCTTATGCAGGCATGAGATTTTATCATGAAAAAAATTCGGGATTTGAATCTTCATTAAATTTGAATTCTGCTTCCCTTCAATTTGTGTGGAACATTACTTTATAAATGGAATTAACAACTTCTGGGAAACCACATTGGAACAAGCCATGTCTTTCATGTTCTGCTTATGGATTCCAGTATACAAAAGTTTGGCCACCATGGGAAATGGATGCTGCATTTGATGGGCCCTTGGCCTGATGAAACATAGTTTTACTTATGCTTTTGTTGCATAATTGACAATGTTTTCTGATATTATAAGGTAGGAGAAAAGAGATTGCTCTTTGACTTCAGTGTGCAAGCACTGCTACCTAATCTCATTCCTTTAGAAGTTTAGATGTGTTGGAAATGCAGCTTCTAGAATTTGCAGAATGGTCAAGTTGGCTAGAGAAATTTAGGAGATAAAGCCCCAACACATCTAGAAAGTGCCAAATTACAGATTGCTGATATAGGGCATAAATGAGGCTTAAGGGAATGCTGTAGCTTAATACTATGGGCCCTAATGTTGAATTCTGCTTACTGAAGAGTCTATGACTCAATTTATGGAAGAATCTCATTTGAATAGCTTCACCCTATTCCAACTTGATGGAAAGGATCATGTATGTTCTATCTGTATCATAAAGTGAATAAACTAGCATTAAGTATATACAGATAGTCCTCAACTTACAACCATTCCTTTAACGATTGTTCAAAGTTACAACAGCACTGAAAAAAAGTGTTTTATGAGTGGTTTTCATAAAACCGTTCCAGCATTCTCATGGTTATACAATCAAAATTTGGACATTTGGTTACTGGCATGTATTTATGACATTGGTTGCAGTACCAATAAAGGAGAATATTTGTGGTTTGGGATTGAAATGAGGGGTCCTTAGTGCCCTTGGAGCTTGCTTGTTATCTTGCAGGTATCTCATTACCCAAATTAGGTAAAATCATCAATGCTAGTAAGGAGTGCAGTTTGCTGTCAGTTTATATTCTGTCAGTGTTGGTGAGGGTGATCTTAGAGATCCTTTGGTTGGCTTTTTGCTGTTGGCTCTTTGGCCGTTTCTTGATTGGGTTATTGTTTGCTTGATTGTTGGTCTGATATTAAACTTGCAGTTAATCTATACTGATCTGGGTGCTGATTACTGATAAACAGGTACTTGGGTCCACATTGTTCCTTTTTATAACTTCTGTATGAATATGCTGAAGTATAAGAACAGATTCTCTTTTTTAATACTGGGAGAAACTAAGGTTAAAAAAAAATCAAAGAGGCACACTGTTTTGAATTGTTCAGAATTGGCCCTGGGGGATTTCTGCCAATTTGAAAAAAGGATTGTATGATTAGTGTAATATAAATATAATGTTCTTAATTCACATATTGATTGGAAAAATATTTGGAAGCTTCTATTTTATTGGTCTTCAAGGGATCCTTTGGTAAGGCTTTGGATTCTGGTAAAGTCTGTTTCTCAGTTTCATAATTCATCCCTTGTATTCAAAGCCAGAAATGCCATTATCGGTCTTCTACAGAGTTGCAGGACATAATGATATATGGTTATGTCATATATCTGTCCACCAGATTATTCCTTTTTGTTGTAAATTAGAAGCAGAATCATCTGGCTTTTCATTTCTATTCTGTTTCTGTTATGTACATAAGAGGGTTAAAGTTGGAAGTACCAAAGGCCACTCTCCGTAAGACTCACGCTGGAAATTATACACAGGGCTCCAATAGTCTGGAAATTTTGTGACTTTTGATATACATAATTAAAATTTGTGCCTTTCATGTCTCTCTTTATCTTTGTTCTTGCCTTGCCTTGCCTTTCATTTCATTATTGCTAGTTAACTATTTGATGTTAGCTGATGTTAGCAAATAAGCATCAAGCTCTAGAAAGAGTGCAGAAAAGACCAACAAAGATGATTAGGGAGCTGGAAACTAAAACATATAAAGAATGAGTGTAGGAATTGGGTATGTAAAGTCTAGTAAACAGAAGGACTAGGGGTGACATGATAACAGTATTCCAATTTTTGAGGGGCTGCCACAAAGAAGAGCGGGTCAACATTTTCTAAAGGACCAGAATGCAAGACAAGAAGCAATGGATGGAAACTAACTAAGGAAAGAAACAACCTAGAACTAAGGAGAAATTTCCTGATAGTAAGAACAATCAACCAGTGGAATGGTTTGCCTTCAGAATTATAGGTGCTCCATCATTAGAGGCTTTTAAGAAGAGACTGGACAGCCATTTGTATAAAATGATATATGGTGTCCTGATAAGGGGGGATTGGACTAGAAGATCTCCAAGGGCCCTTCCAACTCTGCTATTCTCTTAAGCTATGCTTTTGTTAAGTAAATTGAATGGTGTATATGTTTGCTGTATCTGGTTAAAAATGATTGTTGATATTATGTAAACTAATATAGAAATAATTTTCCAACAAGGGTGGCATACCTGGCTCCTTCTTACTCAGGGTAACTTACCTGAAAAGCAATGTGTCTGAATATCATTTACATTAGCCTGCAATCATAGCATGGATTTTGATGAATATCATCATACCTGAATGTATCTTTTTAATATAACCCCTATAGGACACAGAGTGGGTTTTCACACAGTGCCATTTTTATTTAACAAAGGGAAAGTACAAAGAACTTGAATTTAGGCTGAAAGCAAGTTAACACACATGCTGACAGCACTTTTTAACATAAGTAACGAAAGTGTGGGGTCTTGCTGATTAATGAAAGTTTATATCCTTACTGATCAGCCATTAGAAGTTTGTTTATATTGATAGAATTAGTTTAAAATGGCCTCAGGAAGCAAGCAAAGCAAATCTTATTTAAAGAATATCCAAGTCAAATATATTTGATCATTTTAAAAATAGTAATCTAACAAAGGAAAATTTATAGAAGCAATTACCATGAAATGGTATATTTACTTCTGTAAATTGTTTTCAAATGTTGCTACTGTATTACATCAGTGCTTCAGAATGCAATAAAAATGAATACGATTGACTTGCATGTTAATTTTTGGCATTGCTCCGAATTGTGATTATCAACAAAAAGCCTTAAGTATTTTTCTTGGTATAAAATATCTGCAGGCAAACACCTGCATGCTATCATTTGCTTTTGATTCAGTGAAATGCTTCCAAGAGCAGCTTTAAAAATATCTTGGAAAGCAAAAAAAAAAAAGCAGGGGGAAAAATCTTTCACTCATTGCTGCAGAAATGCAATATGTTTATTCCAAAATGGAAAGAAAATGTAAGGATTTGTCAAATCTTTATTTTATATGCATCCAATTTTCTCCTACTTGAATGTCTTAAACTGCCCTATTTTAAAATTTGAGAAACAGATGTCTTCTACTACATTTGTCAAATGTGAAAGCAAGGTGAAGAGATCTTAAGCACAGATTTTCTAATATACACATAACCCTTAGTGCCAATTATCATCTTTCTTATCTTTTGCATTTTTTCTGTAAGCATATCAGACAGGTGAAACAGCTATTATGTACCACTCCCTCCAGAACAGCCCCTACTCTCCAATCTCTGATTTGCAATAAACCCTGAATTCCTGATGCAAAACTAAGATTATAAGGGTGAGTTGATGTTTACCTGCATTGCTTTCCTAAACTGAGGACTTCAACATTCATGTTCAAGATATTTCACAAGAGTGTTTAAGAAAGCAAAGCAAGGACATGAATGCCACTTTGAAGAAATCTAGCAAATAAAAAATAATTTGAGCCACTTCTAGGGCAATCAGTCTTCTGAGAGCCGGAGAACAAAAACTCTATGCTGCAGATCCATTTCCTCCATTTTTAATATCCATGTATTTTCCTTGAAAAGGAAATACAACTATGTTAATTGAAATATAGTTACAGAGGTATGCAGTCAGGAACCAAGAGAAGAGAAGCCCCAGCTTCTTGGATGAGAAGTGAAACATCTTCAAAAAAAAAAACAAGAAAATCCAGTTGCCTCCTGAAAAAACATCTTTGGGACAACCAGGTCCTGGATGACTGAGAATCTCTACAGATTTTCAGGCTAGGGTAGGTTGTGCTATTTCAAGAATTCCATTAAAAATGATCAACGTTGTTATAGACTTTTTAAGTGAAACAGAAAAAAAAGCACCCATGGTTTGTCATTTTGATGATTATAAAAATACTGAATAAGAGAAAAAAGTGAGCCTTTTTGTAATCATAGAACAAGAGTTAATATTGTAATTATATTTAAATTTACTGCAGAAGAAATTGGAAACTTCTATGTCGGGCTTGCCTCGCTGCCGCCGCCCGACACTCACATGGGCCAGTCAGCTGGGTGGCGCTGCGTCACTGCATCACCATCGTCCAACCTCGTCTGCCGCCCGACTCCGCTGCTACCCGTCAGTCACCTGGGTAGCCGCCAGTCAGCTGGGCATTCGCGGCACGAACGGCGACCAGGGCTGGATGAACAGAGGTGGTTGGATGGGCGTGTTGTCTTTCTCTCCCGGCGCAGCTGTCATTCTCTCAGTGCTTGTCTTCGGGAAGCTTCACGGCTGTTCACGGGGGTTGGGGAGGCTTGTCTTCGGGAAGCTTTGCGGCTGTTCACGGGGGTTGGGGAAACTTCACAGGTGTTCGCGGGGCGTGGAGAAGCTGGGGAAGCTTCACGGCTATTCGTAGGGGGTGGGGATTATCTAAGGGATTACTTAAACAGCGCTGGAGTGCGGCTGCCTCCAGCGCTGACCTGATCCTTGTTTGGTTTGCCAAATGGCTGTTTATTTCGTGGTTTGTGTTCCTGGATTTAACTACAAAGAGAATTAAAGGCTTTCTTCAACTTCTACTGTGATTATTCTGGCGTATCGACTGCAGGCTTAACATTCTATTTCTTTGCTTCCTTCCTTCCTTCCTTCCTTCCTTACTTACTTACTTACTTACTTACTTATATACTTCTCTATTAGCATTTATTTTTATATTCTTTATAAAACATTTAACAAAATATATATATAAAAATGATAAACATTGCAAAAGTATAAGAACGTCCAGAACCCCCTAATCCATTACATTAATAATTTTTCTTCTTTTTATTACAGAATGGCAAATAAAAATCATTCTCCATCTTTTCCCAAAAGAATCGCACTGGAAATGTATTCACCTCAAAGCAGAACTTTGGAATAAAACTGGAACCATGTTCACTCTTCACATCAATGGGTGGAGCTTCAAGAAAAGGTCTAATGTGAACTCTTATTTGATCAGTGGTATCTATCATCTTTGTGTTTCAAATTTCACACAAATTTTCATCATACCCCTTGCCCATCCAAGAGCCAGCAGAAAATTATGTTGCCCTAAAGCTAGCTGTTATAAATTTTAATATGTACAATTTAAAATTTAAAGTTAAGTTAAAGTTAATTAAATTAACTTAATTAAATTAAAATTTTAAAATTTATAATTTACGATTCCCTTAACTGAACCTCTAATCTTGCATATAAAAAACCCTCCTCCTATTGCAATGTTCAATGCTGCTGTTATTCCACACACTGCAATTTTTTTTCTTTTGATTCTACCATCAATTGACTGAACTTTTTAATATTTGAAAATATCAGTTGATTGTTTGTTAAACCCAAGACACTGAAAAAAGTTAGATTTTTTTTTTAAATCCGTTCGTTGCCATCTAATGAACATCTGGATTTGTGCTTTAAATATCTGATTAGAAGATATAAGCTCAAGTTTCAGAAAGGGGTTTAACTGTGAGGTTTTGGTATGAGAATAATAAATCATCCTAAGAATATAACATAAGGAGTCAACATCTTCCATGATTGCAGCAGCCACAATCAATTCTGTTTAGACAGGAGAGAACCACAAGAGCTAAGTTCAATTATGCTTTCAATTGCATATGCTACGAAATCAAAGGTTTACAAATTTAACTCTCTTAGAAGTTGTAAGTTCAGCAATAATATACATTCCCTAAATAAGTACTTCACAGGACTTCTACCCATAAGGTATAATGCATCTTTGAATAGGGAGTTCTGTTTCCAAGACTGGAATTACATTGTTTGTTGAGTCCCTAATGGCTTTCTTTTGAATTACGATAGGTAATTTTGGCTAGGCATACATAACATTTTCCTTTCTGTATAAGCCACCCAGAATAATTTGGGGGAAGATCAGCCTTTTAAGTAAAACAGAATAAAATAAAATAGAGTTGGTATGACATGTGAATTGAAGTGGCCCGATATGGACAGTTATGAATGCTCCCAATATCATTCTATTCCATTTTCACTCTCCCCAACCAAAAAGTCACTGTGTGTTCCCCCCTTAAGAGATTTTCTGCTAGAAAAACAAAAAGATCAAATATGAAATCAAAGGAGGACCACCTGTTCAAAATAGTGTTGTCTGTATTTTTATAAAATGCTGAAAGGGAATTGCACAATAAAAAGGCATTTTATTTAAAACATTTGTATAACTGCCAATTTTAACTTCAAACTCTAGGCAGCTTACATCTTGAAGTATCATCCGTGGAAGCACTCTCTGAATAGGACAATGCATATCCCCATGCAGATATTAGCAGAAGATCTCAAGTTGTTACTTCTAGTATGGCCTCTAGGGTTTAAACCCTTCCCATCATACACCTAAATCTTTTGAGCATGAACAAAGATAGAACAAATCAGAAGCAAACACTTCAAGAAAACACTTCAAGCTACTTTTTCCTTAAACATACTCTATTCAACATATCCAGCTTGTTAAAAAGCATAGAGTGTTCCTTGTAAGGAGCCAGATCAAAAAGTGGTCATTCTTCTGAACATTAACACAAACATTCTGGTCATTTTTTAAGGGTTAGGCATTCACCAGAACTATTAACTGAAATGCAATGTATGGTACACCCACAATATCAGCAAAACCAAGTACAATTGTAATTCTGGGACTGGTCAAGAGAAACTTTTGGGGAGTAAGGATTTTTATTTCACCATGCATCTTCATTCTTCACAGTTTATATCTGGTTGATTGATGCATGCAACTTTAAAGATAATTTTCAAACATATAAGCAGAAGTAGTGATGGGATTGAGCCAGAACGCCCCGGTATGGGCTGGCCGGTAGCACAGATTCTGGCTGGCCCCGCCCACCACACCCATCCTGCCCCACCCCACGAGGAGTGTCTTGGGGCATAGAAAGTCGCCCGTCTCCCCATATTTCTCCCACTCTGAGCAACCACTGTGGCTTGCACCGGCCTCCATCACTCCCGCTGCGTTCTTCAGCCCTGCCCCAGGCCTCCGGGTGGATCTTCGCCGCTCCCACAGCTGCAACAACGTCCATCGGGGCCCCCGCGGGGTTGAAGAACCTAACAGGAGTGAGGGCGCCGGCAGGGCGGGTGGG